>JAXCMG010013710.1:0-14577 GCA_034642415.1 Podarcis siculus | reverse complement strand
GTGTCTTCATTTATTCATCTGTGGCGGGGGAGGGTATAGCCACGCAACACAGAGAGCTCTTTATCAGCAAATCCTGACTGGGATTTCATTGCAAGCAGGCCATTCTTACTCAACCTTAGTTTCCTCCTTCTGGCCTGCCTTACAGAGATATTGTCACAATTGCAACACTGTCAAATGCTCCGAACCCTTGTGAGAGGCTCTCTCCTACCTCCAGGATGTTGTAGCGGGAGTTGTCGCAGTAATCACGGACTCCGATCTCGGTGCCCATGTACCAGCCGCTGAAGGGGCAGGCTGAGAACTCCAAACCACCGATTTCAAGTAGCATGTTGGAAACTGCGGGCAGCCCATACCACTGCAGTCCCAGGTCTTTGAACCAGGCAAACCTGCAAACAGGGAAGGGCAGGGCAAGACGAGACACTTTGAATCGGGAACACAAACTTACAGCCTGAGGGAGCCAGCGTTTGTCCACAGACAGCTTTCTGGGTCATGTGGCCAGCATGACTAAACCACTTCTGGCGCAACAGAAACAACATGACGGAAACCAGAGCACACAGAAACGCCGTTTACCTTCCCGCCACAGTGGTACCTATTTATCTACTTGCACTTTTTGGCGTGCTTTCGAACTGCTAGGTTGGCAGGAGCTGGGACAGAGCAACGGGAGCTCATCCTGTCGTGGGGATTCGAACTGCCAACCTTCTGATCGGCAAGCCCAAGAAGCTCAGTGGTTTAGACCACAGCGCCACCCATGTCCCTTTCCATGTGCACACAGCAAGATCAATGAGGATGTAACCAGATCCCCTATCTGAGATGGTGCCTACAGCCATAGCCAACTCTGAAAAGGCTCCCCAAACATCCTTGGGGGTGAAACAACAAAGACAGGCGTTTCAACTTACTTGGGGTGCCTGATGGGTACTTCCAGAACCAGCTCAGGTGGGATCTCAAAGAGCTCAGGGTCGTTGCCATTGGCCTGGAGCAGGAGCGGCAGGACATCAAAGCGGCCCTTGGGCGGCTTCCACCCTTGCTGTATGCAGATCTGCATCCAAAGAAAAGAAGACTGATTGGTTGCGATCTATGTTGCAGGTCACCAGCAGCCAGGCACAGCTCTTGCATGAGGCAGAGAGCTACAATCCCCAGAGTTCCTTGTGAACAGTCATGGCTTCCCTCAAAGGATTCTTGGAGATGTTGAGAGTTCTTAGGAGGACCTTCTTCCCCTCAAAGAGCTACGATTCCCAGAGTTCCCTGGGAAGAGGGATTGCTTGTTAAGCAGCTCTGGGAACCGTAGCTTTGTGAGTGGAATAGGGGCCTCCTAAGAACTCTGGCTCGCCAGAGCAGCGATGTCACGCTGGCCACGTGACCCGGAAGTGTCTCCGGACAGCGCTGGCCCCCGGCCTATAGAGTGAGATGGGCGCACCAACCCCAGAGTCTGTCAAGACTGGCCCGTACGGGCAGGGGTACCTTTACCTTTACCTTTTAAGAACTCTCAACATGTTTCAAGTGGTGTTTAATAGTTGATAAATAAGCTCTTAACTTATTTTAAATTGCATTCCTCTAATATGTGGATGTTTGCTGTTTTAGGCTCCTTCAAGAGGAAGGGCAGGATTGAAATGTAATTTAGGAACAATACTGGGTTGTATCCAACTAAGGCCACATTCATACCAGACCCGTTATGATAATGTTTGTTTGTTTCGTTGTTTTTTGTTTGTTTTCGGCTATAACCCATATTTGGTTGACCAATAAAATCTGGCTATGATAATGGCTATAAATAAGACGATCACAGTTCTACAATGGCTAGGAAACTGGAGGAGTGTAGATCCCTCTTCCTTGTCCACCAACCTCAGTCAGCTCCACATTGGCTGGGTCTCCCAGGAAGGTGCCATCCAGCTGTTTGTAGCCAGCGTAGCGGATGAGTTGGGAGTTCCAGACTCGGAAGTCGTGTCTCCCATCCGTCCTCTGGGGGAATATGGTGATGGCCGACCTACAAAAGGCATCAAAAAGGGAAAAGGGGGCTGGGTGTTAGTGGTCCCCAAGAGTAGAGTTCAAGGTGTTGGGAAGACAGGTCAAAAGTCAACAGCTGGGTTGCCAGGCTCAGACAGGCGAGGGAGCAGTGGCGGCTGGTGCCCATTGGAACTGGTAGGGTAGAAGTCTGGGAGGCACTGTGATACCACTTCAAACAGTCATGGCGTCCCACAGAGATTTCTGGGAAAGGTAGTTTTTTTGTTTTTTTTAAGGGGACAGTGGTACCTTGGTTCTCAAACTTAATCCGTTCCGGAAGTCCATTCCAAAACCGAAACGTTCCAAAACCAAGGTGCGCTTTCCCATAGAAAGTAACGCAAAATGGATTAATCCAAACACCACACACCTGAGGTTCCCTTTATTAGTGGCATACTTTATGTGGTTGCAAATGTAGTTGAACATCCCGTGGGCCGTGGTGCAGTCCCGGGCGTCAAAGACCTGAAAGGATTCAAAGGGAACGGAGTTCAGTGGACAGGAACAAAGACGAGCGGGGTACAGAAGTCCTGATTTTGGAAAGAAAAAAAAGGTATCACTGCTACATTTCTATCCCATCCTTCCCCCCTGAGGAGCTGCTGGTGGTGGTATATGACTCTTCTCCTCCACATTTCATCCTCACAACAACCCTGTGAGGTAGATTGATAGGCTGAGAGACAGTGGCTAGCTCAGAGTTGCCCATGGAGCTCTTCATGGCTGAGTGGGGATTTGAACCCTGGTCTCCCAGACCCTAGTCCATACCTCCTTCGACTGTCAAGGCAGGATGGCTAGCAGCCATTATTTAATTCATCATTAAATGAATGAACGATGATGACCATGTCATGTCTACTCAATATTGATCCAGAGTAGATTCCAATGTATAGTTAGCAGAGAAAAACTTAAACACATTGCAGGATTCCCCAAAAATAGACCAGAGGCAATTAATATTTCACCCAGCAGAGCTGTACTGCTACTGAAGGCAAATGAGCACCATGGTCACAAATCCAATACATTCAGGATTGGCACTGTCCATAAGAAATCCAGTTGCAGCAGACTTAATTTAAACTTATAATACTCATAATAAGTCTAAAACTTAACACTAAGCATACAGAACACCACACCAGACAGAAAAGAGACAGAAAGAGAAAATGAGTGAAACCTAAGCTTCTTCTGGCCTATAATTATATTCAGCATGACCTTGACAGAAAGAGATAAGAGAACCAGTTTAAGCCAGCTGTACTCAGCTTCTCTGAAGGCATAACCCAAACAACATGAACCTTCTTTCGCACGGAGAAGCTTCCAGAACCCTCTTGAATTAAGTAGACTAGGAAAGATCTCTACACATCAGATCAATACTTTCTGCACTAAGTAATGCAAACTGACACACCATCTGTGACCTCACCTGCAGCTTGGACCACTGGATCCGGCCCACACAGCGGGAGGCATTGCGCCAGGCGTGCTTGGCCCCGTAGATCAGCTCTGTGTCTCGCAGCTGGTAGGTGTCAGTAGCTTCTATCTCCTTGGTGACTTCCTCCAGCCTCTCCAGGTGGGCCTTGGAGCCGAACCTGCCAGAGTAGAATTATACAGAAGCAGTCATTGGTCAACAACAACACACTGTGATGGGCAAATCTGGGTTACGTTTTGCAAGTGTGCAATCCCATTTTCAATGTGTGTTGGGGGGGAGGCAGCAGCTCCTTGGTCGAGCATCTACATTGCACATAGAAGACCACAGGTTCAATCCCTGACAACTCCAAATAGGGCTGGTGTCAGGGGCTGGACGGAGGAGGACTGGTGGGGACTGCCCCCTCTTCCTGAACCTTCCTGAGAAGAGGAGGACAGAATAGATTCAGAACAGTGGTTTGCAGAAGGTCATAATTCAGAGGCTGCAGAGGGGAGAAGCTGGGAAATATTGGGAGATGAACAGCAGGAAGAAGCACCAGCGGAGGAACAACTGGAAAGGAACTCAGGGTCTTTGGAAAGCATTCCTGACCCCCCTCCCAGGACCAGGCGTCCATTGAGAGTAGTAGAACAGAAAGCTCAGATTAGCTGACACAGGGGTGATGTAGAATAGGAGAGACAGAGGGAGTGGGAATTTACTTAGAGCAACGTCATTATCTTTGGGATACTACATTCCTTTCTCTCTCTCTGTGAATAATGAATAAAATTACTTGGTAAGAACTCTTCTTGTTTATCTGCTTCTTGGCTGCCACTGTGGGAGGGATAGGATTCCCTGGGAATGCCCCCACCTGAAATCCTGTAGAGTGGCTGGCAGCCAGCATAGACCCAGGGGAGACAAGGTGGTGGTCTCCAGAGGTTAGAATCCAACATGGATTCCAGCACCAGCCAACATGGCCAATGGGCAGGGATGGTGGCAGTTGGAGTTTAATAACATCTGGAGAACACAGTGTTGCCTCCAAGACTGAGGATGGAAGATATCTGGTTTTCAGCATCACAATGTATCACCAGCTGAACACTGTGATATATCATGATGTCTGAAATAAGGATGGAGCTATGTAGAGGCATTGGCTGGCTTCAAGGTTTCTACTACATTGTGATTTTTGCATAGCGTGCACAGACATGCGCGCGCACACACAAACATAACGATTCACAATATATTTCCAGGTCAAAAATTATGAAACCGATATCACAATATGGACTTCAAACCAGTTTTGAACGATATATCGATATGTCGCCCACCCACTACCACTGACATTATTAATTTGGCAAACACCCTTTTCATCATCCCAGTGGATCCAAGATGCTGGTCAAAGTTTGCATTCAGTTTCAAGGGACACCCACAGATTTCACTCCTCCTCTAGCATTTGCCATGTAGACATGAGTTGGATGTGGCATAAATCAAGTCCCAAGTCAAAGGATTGCATAATATCGTACGTAGACGATGTTTTGGCTCGTCCATCAACTGAAGATTTGACATGAGAAATCCCAATTACAGTAATTCCTTGGTTGTCAAACGTAATCCGTTCCAGAAGTCCGTTCGACTTCTGAAAACATTTGACAACCAAGATGCAGCTTCCGATTGGCTGCAGGAGCTTCCTTCACGCAATCGGAAGCCGCGGAAGCCACGTCGGACGTTCATCTTCCAAAGAACGTTCACAAACCGGAACACTCACTTCGGTGTTTGCATCGTTTGGGAGCCAAAAAGTTTGACTCGTAAGGTGTTTGGCTTCCAAGGTACGACTGTTCTGACTATCATTCAGAGAGCAAGATTTAGAGCTAGATGGGACAATGGTCTGACTCTGTATAAGGCAGCCTATAATGTATAATATGCCTTGACTTGTCATGAACTGAAAGAGGACAGCCATGCAAAGCTTCCCAGTCACAAGAATGAACATCTGCACCTCACACTTTCCCGCTTTAGGAATAAAGAAATGGGTCTATTTTCAGAAATCTGAACGGTTTCTGGAAGAGAACTCTTTTCACCCTGCCAAGCAGGAGGGTCCTAGACCTTTTCTGTGCAAGACTTGCCTCTTGATGGAGGAATAATACTGATCAATGAACTCTTTCGCCAGTGGGAGCAGCTCTTCCTTTGTCCGGACTTCTTCAGGTCTTCGGACGTGCTGGGAAGGCATCATAATGGAACCCATGCAGACCTGCTCACTGCAGGGGGTCACCTGGAAAAGGGGTGAAGCAGAAGAACACATGGTCACAACAGCTCCTTGACAGTCCACCACCTTCCAAGGGAATCCATTCCACTGTTGAATGGTTTTTACCCTCAGAAAGTCCTTCTTAATGTTTAGTCAGAATCTCCTTTCTTGTAAAGGTAAAGGGACCCCTGACCATTAGGTCCAGTTGTGGCCGACTCTGGGGTTGCGGCGCTCATCTCGCTTTATTGGTCCAGGGATCCGGCGTACAGCTTCCAGGTCATGTGGCCAGCATGACTAAGCTGCTTCTGGCGAACAAGAACAACACACGGAAATGCCATTTACCTTTCCACCGGAGCGGTACCTATTTATCTACTTGCACTTTGATGTGCTTTTGAACTGCTAGGTGGGCAGGAGCAGGGACTGAGCAACGGGAGCTCACCCCGTTGCGGGGATTCGAACCGCTGACCTTCTGATCGGCAGGTCCTAGGCTCTGTGGTTTAACCCACAGCTCTACCCGTGTCCCTTCCTTTCTTGTAGGGCTGCCATTAAGTCCTGGTTTTCCTGGACACGTCCAAGAATTGGCCAGTGAAATAATAATAATAATAATAATAGTAATAATAATTTATTTATACCCCGCCCATCTGGCTGGGTTTCCCCAGCCACTCTGTGCGGCTTCTAACAAAATATTAAAATGCAATAGTCCTTCAGATATTAAAAGCTTCCCTAAACAGGGCTGCCTTCAGATGTCTCCTAAAAGTCTGGTAGTTGTTTTTCTCTTTGACATCTGGTGGGAGGGCGTTCCACAGGGCGGGTGCCACTACCGAGAAGGCCCTCTGCCTGGTTCCCTGTAACCTCACATCTCGCAGTGAGGGAACCGCCAGAAAGCCCTCAGAGCTGGATCTCAGTGTCCGGGCCGAACGATGGGGGTGGAGATGCTACTTCAGGTATACTGAGCCAAGGCCGTTTAGGGCTTTAAAGGTCAGCACCAACACTTTGAATTGTGCTCGGAGATGTAATGGGAGCCAATGTAGGTCTTTCAAGACCAGTGTTATGTGGTCTCGACCCATGGCGTCTGGGCGGATTTTCACTGAATAGGCAAAATGACTGGGGAAACGCATGGCAAGTAGGGAGGTTTTTTTTTTAGGAAGCCTTAGAAATCCATTGAAACTCCCAAAATGTTCCCCCCAAAAAGCTGAACAACTTTTGCCCATTAAAAAAGCTCAACAACTTCTTTGTCCAGATTTTCACTTTTTGGAATATGGCAACCCTACTTTCTTGTCATACGTATCTGTTGGTTCGGGTCCTCCCCTTTGGAGCAGCAGAAAACAAGCCTGAGGCATCTTTCATGTGACAGCCCTTCATATCTTTGAAGATCTTTGGCTATCTCAGCCACCCACACCTCACACTCAGACTGGTTTTTTCTGATATACTGGTTTGCTGCTGTTATTTGTTTATGCAACTTGTATTAGGGGTTTTTTTGTCACCTGCTTTTTCGGTGCGTACACATTTTTGTATGTCACAAAAATTCATCCAAAAGTTGGGGGTGGGGGAGAAAAAGAAGTGCATTTCTAGTTACTTAAATAAAATATTTTTTCTTTTTAAAAAAGTTAACTTAAAATATAAACAGAAACAGCCGTTTTAAATATATATACAGTGGTACCTCGGGTTATGGGATGCGGGTGGCGCTGTGGGTAAAAGCCTCAGCGCCTAGGGCTTGCCGATCGAAAGGTCGGCGGTTCGAATCCCCGCGGCGGGGTGCGCTCCCGTTGCTCGGTCCCAGCGCCTGCCAACCTAGCAGTTCGAAAGCACCCCTCGGGTGCAAGTAGATAAATAGGGACCGCTTACTGGCAGGAAGGTAAACGGCGTTTCCGTGTGCTGCGCTGGCTCACCAGGTGCAGCTTTGTCATGCTGGCCACGTGACCCGGAAGTGTCTCCGGACAGCGCTGGCCCCCGGCCTCTTAAGTGAGGTGGGCGCACAACCCTAGAGTCTGTCAAGACTGGCCCGTACGGGCAGGGGTACCTTTACCTTTACCTTTACCTCAGGTTACAAACACCTCGGGTTACAAACACTTCAGGTTACAGACTCTGCTAACCCAGAAATAGTACCTCGGGTTAAGAACTTTACCTCAGGATGAGAACAAAAATTGCGTGCTGGCAATGCGGCGGCAGCAGGAGGCCCCATTAGCTAAAGTGGTACCTCAGGTTAAGAACGGTTTCAGGTTAAGAACGGATCTCTGGAACGAATTAAGTTCATAACCAGAGGTACCACTGTAGATTAGAAAATAAAATTATGCAGGAAAACACAGACTTGCCTAAAACTCCCCCCCCCCTTAAAGCAGGTGCTGAAAACAGCAAAGGTGCCTGGCCTGATTTCAATGGGCAGGGAGTTCCGAAGTGCAGGCACTTATTTGAACAAGATAGAAGGAATCATTAGGGGACGCGGGTGGCGCTGTGGGTAAAAGCCTCAGCGCCTAGGGCTTGCCGATCGAAAGGTCGGCGGTTCGAATCCCCGCGGCGGGGTGCGCTCCCGTTGCTCGGTCCCAGCGCCTGCCCACCTAGCAGTTCGAAAGCACCCCCGGGTGCAAGTAGATAAATAGGGACCGCTTTCTAGCGGGAAGGTAAATGGCGTTTCCGTGTGCGGCTCTGGCTCGCCAGAGCAGCGATGTCACGCTGGCCACGTGACCCGGAAGTGTCTCTGGACAGCGCTGGCCCCCGGCCTCTTGAGTGAGATGGGCGCACCAACCCCAGAGTCTGTCAAGACTGGCCCGTACGGGCAGGGGTACCTTTACCTTTACCTTTTAGAAGGAATCATTAGTAGAGTGTGATCCTGGGATCTGGCAAAAAAACCCCCCAAACCTTCCCTAAACATATTAGGAAATGCCAGCCTCACTTACCATGGTGCTCTTCAGATGCAAAGTGTCGTTGAGCACCGATCCGGTCTCCCAGTTCCGCACTTTAGCAAAGCGTGGGCACTTGGAGGGGCTTCCATTCACCACATTCTTTGTTGGTGACTGCCGGCCCGAGGGCGGGATCTGGGTGGGCATGGGGCAGAGAGCGAAAGAACAAGAACACAGTATTAGGCCATGAATATCCATCCCATTGGAAAGAGGCTCATGTGCAGGATTTTGTCTGTCCTCCAACTCTGTTTCTCAAGCTTATAACTCAAGTGCCAGAGTTTGGCTTCCTGAGAATACTGCTTTTGTCGCTTCAGGTTTCTAGTCCCTAAGATTGCAGCTTCCTCTGTGGAATCCCGTTTCCCAATTTGCCAGTTTCTTCTTTCCTGGCCCAGCTCATAGTTGGTGGTTGGCTCTCAAGGTCTGTAACAGGAGTAGGGAAGCTCTCTTTCTATCTCTGGAAAGTATTTTTATTGAATATTATCCCTATAACCCCAATAACAAAATAGAACTTCGTGAGACAAACACATGAAAACCAAACCAGACCAAGGCTGGCAATGGAATATTACATTCACAAGGAGAAATAATATAGCTGGTTATATGGATATTTGCAATGAGATACAAACAGGCAAGTGGAGAGATTACAGTCATGAGAAACAAGGGAACAAAAGATGCTGACCTGCAAAATATACAGAAACATAAAACTGTGACTGAAACCATCAGAGGCACAAGGGAAAACTAGCAGTTTAAACACGTACAAACCTTTTCCGTGTCACAACAGTCCTGCAAGGTAGGTTACTACCTTAAAAACATTTTTTTAAAATTGATTTTCCAAAATTTTAACAAATCCATAACAAATTGAGCAAATTAAATGCAACTTTTTTCTTTTTTCTTTTTTTAAAAAAGCCTTCAGGGGTAAGGGAAGCTTTCTCAACCAAAGGGCTGTGGCCCCTTCTGCGCAGACTTCTGGGGCCACATGGAAATAGTGGGCGGGGCCAGAGGCAAAAGTGGGCAGAGCAAAAAATGTAAATTTTACCTTACATACAGCAGCAAGAGGCGTTTTCAGAGTTCAAGGACACTTCCCAGCCTGACTAAAGCACTCAGGGAGATTTAGGGGTATGTTTGTCCTGGGAAGGGCTAGACAGAGAGATTTGGAGGGCCACATTTGGCCCTCAGAGTTTCCTCACCCCTGGTCTACAACATACACAGGCCTAGGACCACTCTCAAATTCTGAAATTTGGGATTAGAAGCCATGCAGGTTGTTCGTTTCATTTTGTTGCAGCAGCAAGGCTTCTAGTTCTCAGTGAGGCAACCTGGAAGGAACTATCCTCAGGGTAAGGAAGCTGAAAGCTTTTGTGATCTCTGCTTCATTTAAAGAAAGAATGATGAGAGTTTGAAAAAAATCCTGGAGGGAGGCTTATTTTCCCCCCCACCAAGTTGAACATTTGTGGTTGGCCAACCCTAGGAGTGGAGAATGGAGACCCTGGATCTGGGAGCCAGGGGAGTTCTGTGGAACGACATGGTTAAAGGAGGATGGAAAAGAAACAGCCTGCGTATCCAGGCAGAGGGGGAGCTTAATAGCGGCTTAAGGGGAGGGAAGGATTTTAGCAGCCCCAACGTGGAGAGAAACTAAGCCTGCAACAGTTTTATAGAGCTTAGCAGCGAGAAATCCCAACCAGTGAAAGACAAGGCATGAGAGATTCAGTCTTGCTCAGCTGACATTGCCTAGAACACTAAGGGGCTTTCCATACGGTTCTATACTTTCCCATACAGCACAACCTCTCTCTCTCTCTGGAACCAACTTTCTTGTGCATTTACGATGATTTGCACTCACTATTGTATTGAGGGAGTTCTACCTGATATTGTAACGTTTCTGCTTGCAAAGGTTTGGGGGCAGACATACCACTTCACTTCCAATCTGTGCAAGTCCTGAAAACTTCCTGCGAAAATCCCATAGCTTTTCATACTACAAATGCTGGGTGTTAAGTTGTGGGTGAACATATCAGACGACACAGCAATTCTTCAAACAGCTCTTGTTTATTCACAGGCCAGGACAGAACTGGACTGAAGGGTTCAGTCAGCCTGCTTCAGTCAGAGCTCCAGTACAATGTAACTGTAACAGTTTTCTAAAACTATCCAATCACTGAACGTCACTTTCGATCCCTTATTTGCATAACTATCTACAGGATCCCCCTGCTGCTCAGGGTGAGAACTTCAGTACATAACACTGGGTATGGGAGTCGGGCTTTCATTTGACCCTTCAGGCCTCTCTCAAATGCCCTTGGAACTCTTCCCAGGCCACTCCCCTTCTCTCCAGGCCACACCCACACCAGCCTTGCATCACACCTTCCTTGGGTGTTTCTGGCCAGGCTGCCTTGTGTCCTTCAACTCTGACAACACCTTTGGTTTTCCTGGATGGAGGAGAGATACGGATGTTTGAGAGCGTGTGTAGAAATTAGCCTACTCTACAAAGGTGTGCTCATTACCTGCTTTGCCCTGCTCACTTTTGCCCATGGCCCTGCCTGCCACTGGGACGTGGCATGTAGAAAGATGACGTTAAAAGGAAGAATTCAAAAGAAGAAGCTGTAGATGACAGAGCTAAACATTTCCCAAGTCAAAATATTTTTTTAACCACATAGGTCTGCTGCAACAAAGAGCCTTGCCACACTGCAGATTTATTATGGCATCCAAATCAACATATTTCTTCAAATGCTGAGATGCCATGAAGCAGGACAGCCCAGGTTGCATCTCCCAACTTTTTTTTTTTTTAAAAAATAAACTTTAAAAATAGTTATGGAGTGCCCTGAAAATATCTGCAGTCAGGAAACAGGATCAGGAAAGCAGAATGCAGTTAAGGTTTTGAAGCTTCCCCCGCCACTGTCCTGGGAAAATTGACGCTGTTGGGAGAAGCGGTTCCGTCCTGAGGATTCTGAAGTCGCGAAGCTTAACTTGACTTCCAAACCTGCTGCCAGAATACTGTTCCAGCTCTGGCCGCAGGGGATTCTGCTGCCGCTGCCTCTGCGCTTTGTGCTTACGTGGTAACAATAGAAGCTAATCCATCATGATCCTGCATACAATAAGGACACTAAGTTGGCAGGGAAAGCCCAGAAACAGCCCACAAAAGGAAACAAGGGCAGAGCTGAGGCAGGGGGGTGGGAGGAGACCACACAAAGCTTTTCCACGCCATCCATCAAACACTGTTTGCACAACACGCAGTTGTCAGGAAGGAGGAAACAGCAGCCAGCCTTGGCTTGGGAAGCAGCTGAGGTTCTTTTGCAAAAGGAACCTAGGAAGCTGCCTTAGACCATCCAGCCCAATGGTGTCTACACTGACTGGCAGCATCTCTCTAGGATTTTAGACAGGGTGTCTCTCCCGGCCCTACCTGGAAATGCCAAGGAATTCACTAGGGAGAGGCAAATCTATCAAATGTGGCTTCTCTCAGCTTCTCCTTGCCCCAGTCCTCAGTCCTCCACATTTCTAAAACTATTATTATTATTATTATTCCATTGTTCAGCCCAGATACTGAGGGCCTTCTGGTGGTTCCCTCACTGCAAAAAGCGGAACAAGGCAGAGGGCTTTCTCGGTAGCGGTGCCCTCCCTGTGGAACACCCTCCCATCAGGTGTCAAGGAAATAAACTATCTGAATTTTAGAAGACATCTGAAGGCAGCCTCGTATAGGGAAGTTTTAAATGTTTGATGTTTTATTATGCTTTTATATCTGCTGGAAGCCGCCCAGAGTGGCTGGGTCAACCCAGTCAGGCAGGTTACACATCACCAACCTCTCCTCTCTTTGCATCTTATCCACTCCCTCACCTACCCATTTCACAGCAGGCCCAAATCTCCCCTCACCTCATAGCCCATCAAACCAGCAAGCAGGGTTGGGAAGTGCTTCAGAGAGCACTTTGCAAACTGAAGCACCTCCTAGCCTCCTAGCACCTAACTACCCACCTGGACCACTGGCCACCTGCCGGCTTGCTCGCCGGCCTGCTTGTCTGTCACCACATCTGGAGTTGCCCCCTACTGGCAGCCACATGAACTTCAGCATGACAACAGCCTTACAGTTACTGTGCATCGCCTGCCCAAGAGATGTCTGCAAGAAGCCTCCCTTGGAAATGGCGTTCTGCTTCTTTAAGAGCTCTGTTCCTAAGCAGGAACTCACTACAGGGAAGGGCCTGGGAAACTCATTCTCAAGCCTATAGGAAGAACATGAGGCCACCTTGAGGGGACAGGCAGAGTCAAACAAAGTCCTGCTTCTCCCCCCCTTCCACCTCCGCCTGCTCTCCTTGCAGCTCAAATCCCTCCTGACATGAAATAAGAAGCTTTGTACTGGCGGGTGTGACAACTGGAATGTGGTAGCATTGCTCAGATCACGGCAAGCGTTTATTAGGAGAGTCCTGCTGGATCAGATCAAAGGTTTGCCTGCTTCAGGGACTGGGAACCTCTGGGTCTCCAGATGCTGTTGTAAGCAGCGACAAGGGGAAATTTGATTTGGTTTGCATTTTAATGGGAAATTAACTAATTTGCAATCTGCAAACTGAAACACAGTTGTCCTTCGAAAGCTGCAGTTCGCCGAATTTTGCAACGCAGTTCTCCAACCAAACATGGTGTTCAAAAATGCATTTGTTAGGGAGAAATCTGCATAAACCTGCACATATTAATGAGAACATCACATATACGCACACATTATGTTGGAGAAAATTGCTTGCAAATTAGTCAAAGCTGCCTACAAAATGTGTTTACTGGCAGAAAAATGCACTGCAATGCAGATTGATTGAGATGAGGTGGTTTTTGTTTTTTAAATGCAAATTGCTGAAGAAATGTGGAGGACTGAATTTAAGATTGGAAAAACTGAGAAACTTAACTCCCGTCTGCACTATACATTTAATGCAGTATCGTACCACTTTAAACAATCAAGGCTTTTAAGGAGCTTTTAAACATGATGGGCTCTTCTTGGAATTTCTGAGAACTGTTTTAGAGGTCAAGTTCCTAGTCCTCATGCTGTTGGAGCCTACTTTGGTCAGGGGATGGCAAAAAGTGGCCAAAAATCTGCAATCAGAAGGCAAGGAAAAGGAACCCTCGGTGGGTTGTCATGGAATCCTTAAGATATTTCATTCTTTGACTTAAAAAACAACAAAACAAGAACATTATTTTTGTTGCTATTAATGGCCCAATATATTTTGCTGCCTGAGGCAAAATGGTGCATGCACACCCCTATTCAGCAAGTAGCAAATCCTGGCAATGAAGTGCTGCGCTGCCACTGAGGGAGATCAGCAGGGTGGTTATAAAGGTGGAGGGCAAGCTCTCCTTCCCAACAGAAGAGTATGGTCAGAAAACTGAGAAGGAAGAACTGAGGGACACCACCACCTCCCAGCATATGCCACCAGAGGCAATCACCGCACTCTGCCTAATGGTAGGGCTAGGGGATCCGACAAGGGTGTTAGCCGCCAATGAACCTCATATCTCAAAGGCTATGCTCCTACTTTGCCCCTGTGTGAGAACAGTTGAGGCCCACTTCCGCCCTCCTTGCCCTCCTTTTCAGCACCTACCGGGTCCTTGTCCGAAGAGGGCTTGCTCGCGACAGAGGCTGCGTCAGTCTTCTCCCACAAGTCGTTGAAGACTCGGTCGTTCTCCATTCCTGATGGCAAAGCCTTTGGCGACTTCCGGTCTGCTTCCCGGAAACTGGAAGAGGGGAGGCCAAAGAGACAACACCCTCGACAGGTCAGCAGTGGAGGGAACAAATACCTGGCCTGTATTCTTTTACTTTTTACAGGTGTATCCTGCAATATGTGACTGATTCAACACTGGGGGATTTCTACCAGGCTATCCACACATCATTCCAATTTATTAGTGTCCCAGTTTTCCAGGGACAGTCCCGGAATAACAGAAGCTACCCCGATTTCTGATTTGATCCGGTGTTATGTACTGAGTTGAATAGGATCCAATCTCGACTCTGAGTATATTTCATCCGGGAATGTCCTGGCCTTCCTTTTTCTCCCCTCCTCATCTCAGAGAACAATCAAAAGCGGTGGAGAGATCAGAAACCAACCCCCCCCTTCTTGGAGACAGGAGCCTTTGCATTCTCTCTCTCTATC
>JAXCMG010013709.1:0-14579 GCA_034642415.1 Podarcis siculus | reverse complement strand
GTGTCTTCATTTATTCATCTGTGGCGGGGGAGGGTATAGCCACGCAACACAGAGAGCTCTTTATCAGCAAATCCTGACTGGGATTTCATTGCAAGCAGGCCATTCTTACTCAACCTTAGTTTCCTCCTTCTGGCCTGCCTTACAGAGATATTGTCACAATTGCAACACTGTCAAATGCTCCGAACCCTTGTGAGAGGCTCTCTCCTACCTCCAGGATGTTGTAGCGGGAGTTGTCGCAGTAATCACGGACTCCGATCTCGGTGCCCATGTACCAGCCGCTGAAGGGGCAGGCTGAGAACTCCAAACCACCGATTTCAAGTAGCATGTTGGAAACTGCGGGCAGCCCATACCACTGCAGTCCCAGGTCTTTGAACCAGGCAAACCTGCAAACAGGGAAGGGCAGGGCAAGACGAGACACTTTGAATCGGGAACACAAACTTACAGCCTGAGGGAGCCAGCGTTTGTCCACAGACAGCTTTCTGGGTCATGTGGCCAGCATGACTAAACCACTTCTGGCGCAACAGAAACAACATGACGGAAACCAGAGCACACAGAAACGCCGTTTACCTTCCCGCCACAGTGGTACCTATTTATCTACTTGCACTTTTTGGCGTGCTTTCGAACTGCTAGGTTGGCAGGAGCTGGGACAGAGCAACGGGAGCTCATCCTGTCGTGGGGATTCGAACTGCCAACCTTCTGATCGGCAAGCCCAAGAAGCTCAGTGGTTTAGACCACAGCGCCACCCATGTCCCTTTCCATGTGCACACAGCAAGATCAATGAGGATGTAACCAGATCCCCTATCTGAGATGGTGCCTACAGCCATAGCCAACTCTGAAAAGGCTCCCCAAACATCCTTGGGGGTGAAACAACAAAGACAGGCGTTTCAACTTACTTGGGGTGCCTGATGGGTACTTCCAGAACCAGCTCAGGTGGGATCTCAAAGAGCTCAGGGTCGTTGCCATTGGCCTGGAGCAGGAGCGGCAGGACATCAAAGCGGCCCTTGGGCGGCTTCCACCCTTGCTGTATGCAGATCTGCATCCAAAGAAAAGAAGACTGATTGGTTGCGATCTATGTTGCAGGTCACCAGCAGCCAGGCACAGCTCTTGCATGAGGCAGAGAGCTACAATCCCCAGAGTTCCTTGTGAACAGTCATGGCTTCCCTCAAAGGATTCTTGGAGATGTTGAGAGTTCTTAGGAGGACCTTCTTCCCCTCAAAGAGCTACGATTCCCAGAGTTCCCTGGGAAGAGGGATTGCTTGTTAAGCAGCTCTGGGAACCGTAGCTTTGTGAGTGGAATAGGGGCCTCCTAAGAACTCTGGCTCGCCAGAGCAGCGATGTCACGCTGGCCACGTGACCCGGAAGTGTCTCCGGACAGCGCTGGCCCCCGGCCTATAGAGTGAGATGGGCGCACCAACCCCAGAGTCTGTCAAGACTGGCCCGTACGGGCAGGGGTACCTTTACCTTTACCTTTTAAGAACTCTCAACATGTTTCAAGTGGTGTTTAATAGTTGATAAATAAGCTCTTAACTTATTTTAAATTGCATTCCTCTAATATGTGGATGTTTGCTGTTTTAGGCTCCTTCAAGAGGAAGGGCAGGATTGAAATGTAATTTAGGAACAATACTGGGTTGTATCCAACTAAGGCCACATTCATACCAGACCCGTTATGATAATGTTTGTTTGTTTCGTTGTTTTTTGTTTGTTTTCGGCTATAACCCATATTTGGTTGACCAATAAAATCTGGCTATGATAATGGCTATAAATAAGACGATCACAGTTCTACAATGGCTAGGAAACTGGAGGAGTGTAGATCCCTCTTCCTTGTCCACCAACCTCAGTCAGCTCCACATTGGCTGGGTCTCCCAGGAAGGTGCCATCCAGCTGTTTGTAGCCAGCGTAGCGGATGAGTTGGGAGTTCCAGACTCGGAAGTCGTGTCTCCCATCCGTCCTCTGGGGGAATATGGTGATGGCCGACCTACAAAAGGCATCAAAAAGGGAAAAGGGGGCTGGGTGTTAGTGGTCCCCAAGAGTAGAGTTCAAGGTGTTGGGAAGACAGGTCAAAAGTCAACAGCTGGGTTGCCAGGCTCAGACAGGCGAGGGAGCAGTGGCGGCTGGTGCCCATTGGAACTGGTAGGGTAGAAGTCTGGGAGGCACTGTGATACCACTTCAAACAGTCATGGCGTCCCACAGAGATTTCTGGGAAAGGTAGTTTTTTTGTTTTTTTTAAGGGGACAGTGGTACCTTGGTTCTCAAACTTAATCCGTTCCGGAAGTCCATTCCAAAACCGAAACGTTCCAAAACCAAGGTGCGCTTTCCCATAGAAAGTAACGCAAAATGGATTAATCCAAACACCACACACCTGAGGTTCCCTTTATTAGTGGCATACTTTATGTGGTTGCAAATGTAGTTGAACATCCCGTGGGCCGTGGTGCAGTCCCGGGCGTCAAAGACCTGAAAGGATTCAAAGGGAACGGAGTTCAGTGGACAGGAACAAAGACGAGCGGGGTACAGAAGTCCTGATTTTGGAAAGAAAAAAAAGGTATCACTGCTACATTTCTATCCCATCCTTCCCCCCTGAGGAGCTGCTGGTGGTGGTATATGACTCTTCTCCTCCACATTTCATCCTCACAACAACCCTGTGAGGTAGATTGATAGGCTGAGAGACAGTGGCTAGCTCAGAGTTGCCCATGGAGCTCTTCATGGCTGAGTGGGGATTTGAACCCTGGTCTCCCAGACCCTAGTCCATACCTCCTTCGACTGTC
This sequence comes from Podarcis siculus, assembly GCA_034642415.1. NCBI lineage: Eukaryota > Metazoa > Chordata > Lepidosauria > Squamata > Lacertidae > Podarcis > Podarcis siculus. The sequence goes on along the minus strand of JAXCMG010013709.1, from coordinate 11,817 downwards.
AAGGCAGGATGGCTAGCAGCCATTATTTAATTCATCATTAAATGAATGAACGATGATGACCATGTCATGTCTACTCAATATTGATCCAGAGTAGATTCCAATGTATAGTTAGCAGAGAAAAACTTAAACACATTGCAGGATTCCCCAAAAATAGACCAGAGGCAATTAATATTTCACCCAGCAGAGCTGTACTGCTACTGAAGGCAAATGAGCACCATGGTCACAAATCCAATACATTCAGGATTGGCACTGTCCATAAGAAATCCAGTTGCAGCAGACTTAATTTAAACTTATAATACTCATAATAAGTCTAAAACTTAACACTAAGCATACAGAACACCACACCAGACAGAAAAGAGACAGAAAGAGAAAATGAGTGAAACCTAAGCTTCTTCTGGCCTATAATTATATTCAGCATGACCTTGACAGAAAGAGATAAGAGAACCAGTTTAAGCCAGCTGTACTCAGCTTCTCTGAAGGCATAACCCAAACAACATGAACCTTCTTTCGCACGGAGAAGCTTCCAGAACCCTCTTGAATTAAGTAGACTAGGAAAGATCTCTACACATCAGATCAATACTTTCTGCACTAAGTAATGCAAACTGACACACCATCTGTGACCTCACCTGCAGCTTGGACCACTGGATCCGGCCCACACAGCGGGAGGCATTGCGCCAGGCGTGCTTGGCCCCGTAGATCAGCTCTGTGTCTCGCAGCTGGTAGGTGTCAGTAGCTTCTATCTCCTTGGTGACTTCCTCCAGCCTCTCCAGGTGGGCCTTGGAGCCGAACCTGCCAGAGTAGAATTATACAGAAGCAGTCATTGGTCAACAACAACACACTGTGATGGGCAAATCTGGGTTACGTTTTGCAAGTGTGCAATCCCATTTTCAATGTGTGTTGGGGGGGGAGGCAGCAGCTCCTTGGTCGAGCATCTACATTGCACATAGAAGACCACAGGTTCAATCCCTGACAACTCCAAATAGGGCTGGTGTCAGGGGCTGGACGGAGGAGGACTGGTGGGGACTGCCCCCTCTTCCTGAACCTTCCTGAGAAGAGGAGGACAGAATAGATTCAGAACAGTGGTTTGCAGAAGGTCATAATTCAGAGGCTGCAGAGGGGAGAAGCTGGGAAATATTGGGAGATGAACAGCAGGAAGAAGCACCAGCGGAGGAACAACTGGAAAGGAACTCAGGGTCTTTGGAAAGCATTCCTGACCCCCCTCCCAGGACCAGGCGTCCATTGAGAGTAGTAGAACAGAAAGCTCAGATTAGCTGACACAGGGGTGATGTAGAATAGGAGAGACAGAGGGAGTGGGAATTTACTTAGAGCAACGTCATTATCTTTGGGATACTACATTCCTTTCTCTCTCTCTGTGAATAATGAATAAAATTACTTGGTAAGAACTCTTCTTGTTTATCTGCTTCTTGGCTGCCACTGTGGGAGGGATAGGATTCCCTGGGAATGCCCCCACCTGAAATCCTGTAGAGTGGCTGGCAGCCAGCATAGACCCAGGGGAGACAAGGTGGTGGTCTCCAGAGGTTAGAATCCAACATGGATTCCAGCACCAGCCAACATGGCCAATGGGCAGGGATGGTGGCAGTTGGAGTTTAATAACATCTGGAGAACACAGTGTTGCCTCCAAGACTGAGGATGGAAGATATCTGGTTTTCAGCATCACAATGTATCACCAGCTGAACACTGTGATATATCATGATGTCTGAAATAAGGATGGAGCTATGTAGAGGCATTGGCTGGCTTCAAGGTTTCTACTACATTGTGATTTTTGCATAGCGTGCACAGACATGCGCGCGCACACACAAACATAACGATTCACAATATATTTCCAGGTCAAAAATTATGAAACCGATATCACAATATGGACTTCAAACCAGTTTTGAACGATATATCGATATGTCGCCCACCCACTACCACTGACATTATTAATTTGGCAAACACCCTTTTCATCATCCCAGTGGATCCAAGATGCTGGTCAAAGTTTGCATTCAGTTTCAAGGGACACCCACAGATTTCACTCCTCCTCTAGCATTTGCCATGTAGACATGAGTTGGATGTGGCATAAATCAAGTCCCAAGTCAAAGGATTGCATAATATCGTACGTAGACGATGTTTTGGCTCGTCCATCAACTGAAGATTTGACATGAGAAATCCCAATTACAGTAATTCCTTGGTTGTCAAACGTAATCCGTTCCAGAAGTCCGTTCGACTTCTGAAAACATTTGACAACCAAGATGCAGCTTCCGATTGGCTGCAGGAGCTTCCTTCACGCAATCGGAAGCCGCGGAAGCCACGTCGGACGTTCATCTTCCAAAGAACGTTCACAAACCGGAACACTCACTTCGGTGTTTGCATCGTTTGGGAGCCAAAAAGTTTGACTCGTAAGGTGTTTGGCTTCCAAGGTACGACTGTTCTGACTATCATTCAGAGAGCAAGATTTAGAGCTAGATGGGACAATGGTCTGACTCTGTATAAGGCAGCCTATAATGTATAATATGCCTTGACTTGTCATGAACTGAAAGAGGACAGCCATGCAAAGCTTCCCAGTCACAAGAATGAACATCTGCACCTCACACTTTCCCGCTTTAGGAATAAAGAAATGGGTCTATTTTCAGAAATCTGAACGGTTTCTGGAAGAGAACTCTTTTCACCCTGCCAAGCAGGAGGGTCCTAGACCTTTTCTGTGCAAGACTTGCCTCTTGATGGAGGAATAATACTGATCAATGAACTCTTTCGCCAGTGGGAGCAGCTCTTCCTTTGTCCGGACTTCTTCAGGTCTTCGGACGTGCTGGGAAGGCATCATAATGGAACCCATGCAGACCTGCTCACTGCAGGGGGTCACCTGGAAAAGGGGTGAAGCAGAAGAACACATGGTCACAACAGCTCCTTGACAGTCCACCACCTTCCAAGGGAATCCATTCCACTGTTGAATGGTTTTTACCCTCAGAAAGTCCTTCTTAATGTTTAGTCAGAATCTCCTTTCTTGTAAAGGTAAAGGGACCCCTGACCATTAGGTCCAGTTGTGGCCGACTCTGGGGTTGCGGCGCTCATCTCGCTTTATTGGTCCAGGGATCCGGCGTACAGCTTCCAGGTCATGTGGCCAGCATGACTAAGCTGCTTCTGGCGAACAAGAACAACACACGGAAATGCCATTTACCTTTCCACCGGAGCGGTACCTATTTATCTACTTGCACTTTGATGTGCTTTTGAACTGCTAGGTGGGCAGGAGCAGGGACTGAGCAACGGGAGCTCACCCCGTTGCGGGGATTCGAACCGCTGACCTTCTGATCGGCAGGTCCTAGGCTCTGTGGTTTAACCCACAGCTCTACCCGTGTCCCTTCCTTTCTTGTAGGGCTGCCATTAAGTCCTGGTTTTCCTGGACACGTCCAAGAATTGGCCAGTGAAATAATAATAATAATAATAATAGTAATAATAATTTATTTATACCCCGCCCATCTGGCTGGGTTTCCCCAGCCACTCTGTGCGGCTTCTAACAAAATATTAAAATGCAATAGTCCTTCAGATATTAAAAGCTTCCCTAAACAGGGCTGCCTTCAGATGTCTCCTAAAAGTCTGGTAGTTGTTTTTCTCTTTGACATCTGGTGGGAGGGCGTTCCACAGGGCGGGTGCCACTACCGAGAAGGCCCTCTGCCTGGTTCCCTGTAACCTCACATCTCGCAGTGAGGGAACCGCCAGAAAGCCCTCAGAGCTGGATCTCAGTGTCCGGGCCGAACGATGGGGGTGGAGATGCTACTTCAGGTATACTGAGCCAAGGCCGTTTAGGGCTTTAAAGGTCAGCACCAACACTTTGAATTGTGCTCGGAGATGTAATGGGAGCCAATGTAGGTCTTTCAAGACCAGTGTTATGTGGTCTCGACCCATGGCGTCTGGGCGGATTTTCACTGAATAGGCAAAATGACTGGGGAAACGCATGGCAAGTAGGGAGGTTTTTTTTTTAGGAAGCCTTAGAAATCCATTGAAACTCCCAAAATGTTCCCCCCAAAAAGCTGAACAACTTTTGCCCATTAAAAAAGCTCAACAACTTCTTTGTCCAGATTTTCACTTTTTGGAATATGGCAACCCTACTTTCTTGTCATACGTATCTGTTGGTTCGGGTCCTCCCCTTTGGAGCAGCAGAAAACAAGCCTGAGGCATCTTTCATGTGACAGCCCTTCATATCTTTGAAGATCTTTGGCTATCTCAGCCACCCACACCTCACACTCAGACTGGTTTTTTCTGATATACTGGTTTGCTGCTGTTATTTGTTTATGCAACTTGTATTAGGGGTTTTTTTGTCACCTGCTTTTTCGGTGCGTACACATTTTTGTATGTCACAAAAATTCATCCAAAAGTTGGGGGTGGGGGAGAAAAAGAAGTGCATTTCTAGTTACTTAAATAAAATATTTTTTCTTTTTAAAAAAGTTAACTTAAAATATAAACAGAAACAGCCGTTTTAAATATATATACAGTGGTACCTCGGGTTATGGGATGCGGGTGGCGCTGTGGGTAAAAGCCTCAGCGCCTAGGGCTTGCCGATCGAAAGGTCGGCGGTTCGAATCCCCGCGGCGGGGTGCGCTCCCGTTGCTCGGTCCCAGCGCCTGCCAACCTAGCAGTTCGAAAGCACCCCTCGGGTGCAAGTAGATAAATAGGGACCGCTTACTGGCAGGAAGGTAAACGGCGTTTCCGTGTGCTGCGCTGGCTCACCAGGTGCAGCTTTGTCATGCTGGCCACGTGACCCGGAAGTGTCTCCGGACAGCGCTGGCCCCCGGCCTCTTAAGTGAGGTGGGCGCACAACCCTAGAGTCTGTCAAGACTGGCCCGTACGGGCAGGGGTACCTTTACCTTTACCTTTACCTCAGGTTACAAACACCTCGGGTTACAAACACTTCAGGTTACAGACTCTGCTAACCCAGAAATAGTACCTCGGGTTAAGAACTTTACCTCAGGATGAGAACAAAAATTGCGTGCTGGCAATGCGGCGGCAGCAGGAGGCCCCATTAGCTAAAGTGGTACCTCAGGTTAAGAACGGTTTCAGGTTAAGAACGGATCTCTGGAACGAATTAAGTTCATAACCAGAGGTACCACTGTAGATTAGAAAATAAAATTATGCAGGAAAACACAGACTTGCCTAAAACTCCCCCCCCCCTTAAAGCAGGTGCTGAAAACAGCAAAGGTGCCTGGCCTGATTTCAATGGGCAGGGAGTTCCGAAGTGCAGGCACTTATTTGAACAAGATAGAAGGAATCATTAGGGGACGCGGGTGGCGCTGTGGGTAAAAGCCTCAGCGCCTAGGGCTTGCCGATCGAAAGGTCGGCGGTTCGAATCCCCGCGGCGGGGTGCGCTCCCGTTGCTCGGTCCCAGCGCCTGCCCACCTAGCAGTTCGAAAGCACCCCCGGGTGCAAGTAGATAAATAGGGACCGCTTTCTAGCGGGAAGGTAAATGGCGTTTCCGTGTGCGGCTCTGGCTCGCCAGAGCAGCGATGTCACGCTGGCCACGTGACCCGGAAGTGTCTCTGGACAGCGCTGGCCCCCGGCCTCTTGAGTGAGATGGGCGCACCAACCCCAGAGTCTGTCAAGACTGGCCCGTACGGGCAGGGGTACCTTTACCTTTACCTTTTAGAAGGAATCATTAGTAGAGTGTGATCCTGGGATCTGGCAAAAAAACCCCCCAAACCTTCCCTAAACATATTAGGAAATGCCAGCCTCACTTACCATGGTGCTCTTCAGATGCAAAGTGTCGTTGAGCACCGATCCGGTCTCCCAGTTCCGCACTTTAGCAAAGCGTGGGCACTTGGAGGGGCTTCCATTCACCACATTCTTTGTTGGTGACTGCCGGCCCGAGGGCGGGATCTGGGTGGGCATGGGGCAGAGAGCGAAAGAACAAGAACACAGTATTAGGCCATGAATATCCATCCCATTGGAAAGAGGCTCATGTGCAGGATTTTGTCTGTCCTCCAACTCTGTTTCTCAAGCTTATAACTCAAGTGCCAGAGTTTGGCTTCCTGAGAATACTGCTTTTGTCGCTTCAGGTTTCTAGTCCCTAAGATTGCAGCTTCCTCTGTGGAATCCCGTTTCCCAATTTGCCAGTTTCTTCTTTCCTGGCCCAGCTCATAGTTGGTGGTTGGCTCTCAAGGTCTGTAACAGGAGTAGGGAAGCTCTCTTTCTATCTCTGGAAAGTATTTTTATTGAATATTATCCCTATAACCCCAATAACAAAATAGAACTTCGTGAGACAAACACATGAAAACCAAACCAGACCAAGGCTGGCAATGGAATATTACATTCACAAGGAGAAATAATATAGCTGGTTATATGGATATTTGCAATGAGATACAAACAGGCAAGTGGAGAGATTACAGTCATGAGAAACAAGGGAACAAAAGATGCTGACCTGCAAAATATACAGAAACATAAAACTGTGACTGAAACCATCAGAGGCACAAGGGAAAACTAGCAGTTTAAACACGTACAAACCTTTTCCGTGTCACAACAGTCCTGCAAGGTAGGTTACTACCTTAAAAACATTTTTTTAAAATTGATTTTCCAAAATTTTAACAAATCCATAACAAATTGAGCAAATTAAATGCAACTTTTTTCTTTTTTCTTTTTTTAAAAAAGCCTTCAGGGGTAAGGGAAGCTTTCTCAACCAAAGGGCTGTGGCCCCTTCTGCGCAGACTTCTGGGGCCACATGGAAATAGTGGGCGGGGCCAGAGGCAAAAGTGGGCAGAGCAAAAAATGTAAATTTTACCTTACATACAGCAGCAAGAGGCGTTTTCAGAGTTCAAGGACACTTCCCAGCCTGACTAAAGCACTCAGGGAGATTTAGGGGTATGTTTGTCCTGGGAAGGGCTAGACAGAGAGATTTGGAGGGCCACATTTGGCCCTCAGAGTTTCCTCACCCCTGGTCTACAACATACACAGGCCTAGGACCACTCTCAAATTCTGAAATTTGGGATTAGAAGCCATGCAGGTTGTTCGTTTCATTTTGTTGCAGCAGCAAGGCTTCTAGTTCTCAGTGAGGCAACCTGGAAGGAACTATCCTCAGGGTAAGGAAGCTGAAAGCTTTTGTGATCTCTGCTTCATTTAAAGAAAGAATGATGAGAGTTTGAAAAAAATCCTGGAGGGAGGCTTATTTTCCCCCCCACCAAGTTGAACATTTGTGGTTGGCCAACCCTAGGAGTGGAGAATGGAGACCCTGGATCTGGGAGCCAGGGGAGTTCTGTGGAACGACATGGTTAAAGGAGGATGGAAAAGAAACAGCCTGCGTATCCAGGCAGAGGGGGAGCTTAATAGCGGCTTAAGGGGAGGGAAGGATTTTAGCAGCCCCAACGTGGAGAGAAACTAAGCCTGCAACAGTTTTATAGAGCTTAGCAGCGAGAAATCCCAACCAGTGAAAGACAAGGCATGAGAGATTCAGTCTTGCTCAGCTGACATTGCCTAGAACACTAAGGGGCTTTCCATACGGTTCTATACTTTCCCATACAGCACAACCTCTCTCTCTCTCTGGAACCAACTTTCTTGTGCATTTACGATGATTTGCACTCACTATTGTATTGAGGGAGTTCTACCTGATATTGTAACGTTTCTGCTTGCAAAGGTTTGGGGGCAGACATACCACTTCACTTCCAATCTGTGCAAGTCCTGAAAACTTCCTGCGAAAATCCCATAGCTTTTCATACTACAAATGCTGGGTGTTAAGTTGTGGGTGAACATATCAGACGACACAGCAATTCTTCAAACAGCTCTTGTTTATTCACAGGCCAGGACAGAACTGGACTGAAGGGTTCAGTCAGCCTGCTTCAGTCAGAGCTCCAGTACAATGTAACTGTAACAGTTTTCTAAAACTATCCAATCACTGAACGTCACTTTCGATCCCTTATTTGCATAACTATCTACAGGATCCCCCTGCTGCTCAGGGTGAGAACTTCAGTACATAACACTGGGTATGGGAGTCGGGCTTTCATTTGACCCTTCAGGCCTCTCTCAAATGCCCTTGGAACTCTTCCCAGGCCACTCCCCTTCTCTCCAGGCCACACCCACACCAGCCTTGCATCACACCTTCCTTGGGTGTTTCTGGCCAGGCTGCCTTGTGTCCTTCAACTCTGACAACACCTTTGGTTTTCCTGGATGGAGGAGAGATACGGATGTTTGAGAGCGTGTGTAGAAATTAGCCTACTCTACAAAGGTGTGCTCATTACCTGCTTTGCCCTGCTCACTTTTGCCCATGGCCCTGCCTGCCACTGGGACGTGGCATGTAGAAAGATGACGTTAAAAGGAAGAATTCAAAAGAAGAAGCTGTAGATGACAGAGCTAAACATTTCCCAAGTCAAAATATTTTTTTAACCACATAGGTCTGCTGCAACAAAGAGCCTTGCCACACTGCAGATTTATTATGGCATCCAAATCAACATATTTCTTCAAATGCTGAGATGCCATGAAGCAGGACAGCCCAGGTTGCATCTCCCAACTTTTTTTTTTTTTAAAAAATAAACTTTAAAAATAGTTATGGAGTGCCCTGAAAATATCTGCAGTCAGGAAACAGGATCAGGAAAGCAGAATGCAGTTAAGGTTTTGAAGCTTCCCCCGCCACTGTCCTGGGAAAATTGACGCTGTTGGGAGAAGCGGTTCCGTCCTGAGGATTCTGAAGTCGCGAAGCTTAACTTGACTTCCAAACCTGCTGCCAGAATACTGTTCCAGCTCTGGCCGCAGGGGATTCTGCTGCCGCTGCCTCTGCGCTTTGTGCTTACGTGGTAACAATAGAAGCTAATCCATCATGATCCTGCATACAATAAGGACACTAAGTTGGCAGGGAAAGCCCAGAAACAGCCCACAAAAGGAAACAAGGGCAGAGCTGAGGCAGGGGGGTGGGAGGAGACCACACAAAGCTTTTCCACGCCATCCATCAAACACTGTTTGCACAACACGCAGTTGTCAGGAAGGAGGAAACAGCAGCCAGCCTTGGCTTGGGAAGCAGCTGAGGTTCTTTTGCAAAAGGAACCTAGGAAGCTGCCTTAGACCATCCAGCCCAATGGTGTCTACACTGACTGGCAGCATCTCTCTAGGATTTTAGACAGGGTGTCTCTCCCGGCCCTACCTGGAAATGCCAAGGAATTCACTAGGGAGAGGCAAATCTATCAAATGTGGCTTCTCTCAGCTTCTCCTTGCCCCAGTCCTCAGTCCTCCACATTTCTAAAACTATTATTATTATTATTATTCCATTGTTCAGCCCAGATACTGAGGGCCTTCTGGTGGTTCCCTCACTGCAAAAAGCGGAACAAGGCAGAGGGCTTTCTCGGTAGCGGTGCCCTCCCTGTGGAACACCCTCCCATCAGGTGTCAAGGAAATAAACTATCTGAATTTTAGAAGACATCTGAAGGCAGCCTCGTATAGGGAAGTTTTAAATGTTTGATGTTTTATTATGCTTTTATATCTGCTGGAAGCCGCCCAGAGTGGCTGGGTCAACCCAGTCAGGCAGGTTACACATCACCAACCTCTCCTCTCTTTGCATCTTATCCACTCCCTCACCTACCCATTTCACAGCAGGCCCAAATCTCCCCTCACCTCATAGCCCATCAAACCAGCAAGCAGGGTTGGGAAGTGCTTCAGAGAGCACTTTGCAAACTGAAGCACCTCCTAGCCTCCTAGCACCTAACTACCCACCTGGACCACTGGCCACCTGCCGGCTTGCTCGCCGGCCTGCTTGTCTGTCACCACATCTGGAGTTGCCCCCTACTGGCAGCCACATGAACTTCAGCATGACAACAGCCTTACAGTTACTGTGCATCGCCTGCCCAAGAGATGTCTGCAAGAAGCCTCCCTTGGAAATGGCGTTCTGCTTCTTTAAGAGCTCTGTTCCTAAGCAGGAACTCACTACAGGGAAGGGCCTGGGAAACTCATTCTCAAGCCTATAGGAAGAACATGAGGCCACCTTGAGGGGACAGGCAGAGTCAAACAAAGTCCTGCTTCTCCCCCCCTTCCACCTCCGCCTGCTCTCCTTGCAGCTCAAATCCCTCCTGACATGAAATAAGAAGCTTTGTACTGGCGGGTGTGACAACTGGAATGTGGTAGCATTGCTCAGATCACGGCAAGCGTTTATTAGGAGAGTCCTGCTGGATCAGATCAAAGGTTTGCCTGCTTCAGGGACTGGGAACCTCTGGGTCTCCAGATGCTGTTGTAAGCAGCGACAAGGGGAAATTTGATTTGGTTTGCATTTTAATGGGAAATTAACTAATTTGCAATCTGCAAACTGAAACACAGTTGTCCTTCGAAAGCTGCAGTTCGCCGAATTTTGCAACGCAGTTCTCCAACCAAACATGGTGTTCAAAAATGCATTTGTTAGGGAGAAATCTGCATAAACCTGCACATATTAATGAGAACATCACATATACGCACACATTATGTTGGAGAAAATTGCTTGCAAATTAGTCAAAGCTGCCTACAAAATGTGTTTACTGGCAGAAAAATGCACTGCAATGCAGATTGATTGAGATGAGGTGGTTTTTGTTTTTTAAATGCAAATTGCTGAAGAAATGTGGAGGACTGAATTTAAGATTGGAAAAACTGAGAAACTTAACTCCCGTCTGCACTATACATTTAATGCAGTATCGTACCACTTTAAACAATCAAGGCTTTTAAGGAGCTTTTAAACATGATGGGCTCTTCTTGGAATTTCTGAGAACTGTTTTAGAGGTCAAGTTCCTAGTCCTCATGCTGTTGGAGCCTACTTTGGTCAGGGGATGGCAAAAAGTGGCCAAAAATCTGCAATCAGAAGGCAAGGAAAAGGAACCCTCGGTGGGTTGTCATGGAATCCTTAAGATATTTCATTCTTTGACTTAAAAAACAACAAAACAAGAACATTATTTTTGTTGCTATTAATGGCCCAATATATTTTGCTGCCTGAGGCAAAATGGTGCATGCACACCCCTATTCAGCAAGTAGCAAATCCTGGCAATGAAGTGCTGCGCTGCCACTGAGGGAGATCAGCAGGGTGGTTATAAAGGTGGAGGGCAAGCTCTCCTTCCCAACAGAAGAGTATGGTCAGAAAACTGAGAAGGAAGAACTGAGGGACACCACCACCTCCCAGCATATGCCACCAGAGGCAATCACCGCACTCTGCCTAATGGTAGGGCTAGGGGATCCGACAAGGGTGTTAGCCGCCAATGAACCTCATATCTCAAAGGCTATGCTCCTACTTTGCCCCTGTGTGAGAACAGTTGAGGCCCACTTCCGCCCTCCTTGCCCTCCTTTTCAGCACCTACCGGGTCCTTGTCCGAAGAGGGCTTGCTCGCGACAGAGGCTGCGTCAGTCTTCTCCCACAAGTCGTTGAAGACTCGGTCGTTCTCCATTCCTGATGGCAAAGCCTTTGGCGACTTCCGGTCTGCTTCCCGGAAACTGGAAGAGGGGAGGCCAAAGAGACAACACCCTCGACAGGTCAGCAGTGGAGGGAACAAATACCTGGCCTGTATTCTTTTACTTTTTACAGGTGTATCCTGCAATATGTGACTGATTCAACACTGGGGGATTTCTACCAGGCTATCCACACATCATTCCAATTTATTAGTGTCCCAGTTTTCCAGGGACAGTCCCGGAATAACAGAAGCTACCCCGATTTCTGATTTGATCCGGTGTTATGTACTGAGTTGAATAGGATCCAATCTCGACTCTGAGTATATTTCATCCGGGAATGTCCTGGCCTTCCTTTTTCTCCCCTCCTCATCTCAGAGAACAATCAAAAGCGGTGGAGAGATCAGAAACCAACCCCCCCCCTTCTTGGAGACAGGAGCCTTTGCATTCTCTCTCTCTATC
>JAXCMG010013660.1:8069-18319 GCA_034642415.1 Podarcis siculus | reverse complement strand
GCAGCAGATTCCCTCCCAGCGCCTACCTGTGGGCAGCGCCCCCCCCCACCTAAATCAAGTAAATCAATCAAAATATTTAACTGAGGTCCTGCCCCCCCAACATGAAGCCTGCCCTCCCTTCCATAAATCCTGGCTATGCCCTTGTAGCTATCCCTCCCTTGAAAACACCATTTCTTCCTGTTCAGTCCGTCCCTATAGCAATGATGTTCATGATATAAAATATCATATGTGCAGTGTGCATAGGAATTCGTTCATATTTTTTTTCAAACTATAGTCCGGCCATCAGCAGTGTCTGGGGGACAGTGAACTGGCCCCCTGTTTAAAAAGTTTGAGGACCCCTGCTTTAGATCAATAACTTCTGTACCAAAAAATGCAACTGACACTTCTAAGGTGATAGGAGGCAGATAGTTCATTAAAGGAATAATTTGGGATATCAGAATCACAAATGGTTCCTTGCATAGCTGAAACAAAGATGATTTCTTTCTTTTTCTTTTTTTTAATATGCAGTCCAGAGTCTGAAGGGTTTTGATGGGAGGATATGAACTGGGTCAGAGGCCCAAAGTTGAAGGACACATGACTGTGAAGGGTTAAGTTTGAGTGATATGCTACTAAAAGGAGAATTGGTTGATGCTCAGAAGGAAGCTAATCCAAAGGTGGGCTTTACATTTTTCTCCAGGATAACATGTACCAACTATGTGCCAAGTTCTATTGTCTGGCTTGTAAATACTCTTCCCTCATATATTGGTCTATTAAGGGTTCCATACCATGTCCCTGTCAATACAATACTAAAATTACAAAAGGCCTGATAAATTAATTACATGGAGATTAAACCCTATACTGTTACAAAGAATGTCCACAGTGGATAAAATTAAAGCGGGAATCCCTAATTACTATTCCCGTCATGACTCAGATGAGCACTCCGAAGCCCTCACATGGGACACAGAGATGGCAGCAGTAAAGAGGGAGCTGGCAAAGTGTTATATGACGAGAAAGATAATGGGGGTTTGTCAGTACCAAATGTTAAAGTGCACTATATTGCTAGTTGTGTTAATTCTTTAACAGAAAGGATAGTAAAATATAATGTGAAACAGATAGTTAAGAAACCATTACATAAAGTTCTTTGGTGGACCACAACTAATCAAACTAAGAATAATAAAGCTAAGAATAATTTTCTGGCATCTAATTGTTTACAAAAATGGGATTCTTATAAACTATTCGTAAGTCCAGAAGCCTCTCATCGTCATCTAGCCATAGATGAAATCCAGCAGGACTATGGCTTAAATATTGGGGGTGGGGGAGAGATTCATTCAGTTACAGAACTGATTAAAAATGGAACAATGATTCAATTTTTAGTGATCAAAGAAGAATTGAGGAATGCTAAGATACATTTGTAGGGACGCGGGTGGCGCTGTGGGTAAAAGCCTCAGCTCCTAGGGCTTGCCGATCGAAAGGTCGGCAGTTCGAATCCCCGCGGCGGGGTGCGCTCCCGTTGCTCGGTCCCAGCGCCTGCCAACCTAGCAGTTCGAAAGCACCCCCGGGGTGCAAGTAGATAAATAGGGACCGCTTACTGGCGGGAAGGTAAACGGCATTTCCGTGTGCGGCTCTGGCTCGCCAGAGCAGCGATGTCACGCTGGCCACGTGACCCGGAAGTGTCTCCGGACAGCGCTGGCCCCCGGCCTATAGAGTGAGATGGGCGCACAACCCTAGAGTCTGTCAAGACTGGCCCGCACGGGCAGGGGTACCTTTACCTTTACCTTTACCTTTAAGATACATTTGTATGAATATTTACAAGTCCAAAATATAGTATTAAAATTTATAAGGGAGAATGTGGTACTGATAGAACTAACAGAATTTGAAAACATACCCATGAAGAAAGATAAACACCAATTATTTCTGATCTATCACCTGTTGTTAAAGTATGATTGTGAACAGAAACAAATGAAAGATTATATGATAAGGTGGACTCAGGAAGAACATAAGCATGGAGGTGTGGGAGAAACTATGGAGAGAAGATCATAAATTTTCTCTAAATAAAAATGTAATAGAGAATTCTCTCAAGGTTATCTCTGAGAGGCTACTGAGGCTAGCAGAATTAGAAATACGCTGCACTAAATCAGAAATGCTTTGCATAAGAACACCCCATAACCTACAAGTCAACTAAAGCAAGGGCTAGGCTTCAAAATCTGCCCCAACTTCTTAAAGCATCTGGGAGTTATGGAACAGAAAAACTTTAAACTTTAAAAACTACATTTTGGATGTCTACTTAAATCTCAAATAGGACCTACGAAACTGGACCAGATCCATTTGGCATGGCTTGGCACGATAGCAGCAGTAAAAACGTTGCTTACTTCCAAATTCTCATTTTTATTTCAGGTGATGACTATGTAACTAAAGATTAAGTTAAAGATTAAAATCCTACAGAAATTGCAAAAAACCACACCTTTTAAACAGCTATATCCACCGAGCAAACATCAAGGCTTAGAGTAGCCATCAAGAAGTGGTTCAAGGAGGGCTGGACCCACCTAACCTCAAGAGGTATCTTGATGCTCTGTGCTTGAAAAGCACATTGTTATTGATGCAGAATTCATCTCAAGGCCCCTGAGTATGGAATGTGATCCTTTTGAGAGAAACAAGACAAAAATCCTCTTTGACCCATCAAACCAAGGTGCTAGAGAGCCTTCTCGCAACCCATGTGCTCAAGCAAACCTGAGGGTAGGGAATGGCTCCCTGCTCCTGCTCCCTGCTGTTCGTGTTTCTGCACCACTCTTTTATTTTTATTTTTTTAAGGACACATTGGATTTTGTAGTCTGGGAGCAGAAAGGTTTGTTTGTTTGTTTGTTTAGAGACTTGCATATAGTGGTTAAAACTATGATGGGGGTTCAGATAAACTGGGGACTGTTCTTCTTAATTAGCTACAACTTCATCAAGTAATAAATTTCACTTCAAATATGACAGGAAAGGGCCAGGCTGTCAGACCTCCCTGGTCCTAAGCATCACATATGCCTAAACAAACCAAAAACACAATCCTCTCAACAGTTTATAATCCTTTATACAAAGAAATGATGGGTAATTTGGAAGCACTGGGAAACTAATATTGGTTGTAAAATTAACCAGGAAGCATGGAAAGAGGTATGGATCAATTTGGGCTAAGATAAGGGAAAATAAAGATGCTTCATAGATGGTCTCTCACACCCCACATACGCCATGAAATTAATCTGCAAATAAGGTCCTAATGCTGGAGTGGGTGTGACCCAGGTGGTGCATTTTATCATATGTGGTGCGGTTCAGTGGTGTAGTGGTGTCCAAACTTTTTTCAAAGAGGGCCAGATTTGATGAAGTGAAGGGCCATGAGGGCCGACCAAAGTTGACCTTTTTTTAGGATTTTACCCCAAAGTTGTTGAGCTTTCTTTAAAATTGAGGTTGTGGTTGTTGAGCTTTCTTTAGGATTAAACTTCCACAGGGGGGCTGAATTAAACCAACCAGCGGACCCCAAAAGAGACTTGTGACATGCCTGGGTTAGAAGGCTTTGCATTTTTAGCATACAGTTGGGGGGGGGGGATGGGATAATCACAGAACAAACTGTTCCCTATAACCCTCAGCTGGCATTACAATATTTTCTAATTACGGAGTCCTTCACCTTCAGTTAATGTTTTATTCAATAAATAAGGAACATAAATGGAATCCTCCAAAAACTCATAAAAATCTTGGAGGGGATAAGAGGAAGACAGGGCAATCACTTTGAGTAGTGGGGATTTTATTCCTCTTTCTGTTTTGCTGGTACATTGAAGTTTACTTTGTATCCTCTGTTCCTTGTTTTCAAAGCTTAAATAAAACTGTTGTTGTTGTTGTTGTTGTTGTTGTTGTTGTTGTCAGCCTTTCCAGAAGTAAATCAATGGCAAATTGTTTACATGAATGCAATTTGGGTAGATTTACATTTCAGTAACCTACAAACCAATTCAGAATTGCTTAAGCAAACAGCACTCTGCTGTTTCACTGTGTTTGAGCTTTTTCCATTTAATAAATATCACTTAGGAGAAAAATGCCATTCATGGATTATCATGTGAGTGACAAAGACATTAAACTGACAAGATCTGCTTGGAAGGCCCACAGTGAAATTGCATAACTCTTTTTGTTGTTGTTAGCTTTCTCACTCATAATTTTATGAAGCTTAGAGTAATTAACACAGTTCATGGGGTTTAGTTTGTTGTTTCTCTGTAAGAATGCAAATCTGAGACTGATATGTATCTCTACAGAAGACAGCACCAACTGTTCACTGAGTCTTAACTTGCACATTGCCTCCCTATTCTACAAAGAGGTGACAGACAAAGGGAATCTCTGATTTTATTAGGAGCTAAGCATATGCTTTGTAGCCATTTCATACAGTAAAACCTGATTTATAATTAAATTAACAAAAAGTAAAAAGTAAATTATAGAGCATACCAAACCCTAATCTGTGCTGCTAAGTGTGTGTGTGTGCGCGCACATTTCGATGTGGTGGAGAACATATTGATGGTAGAAAAAAGTAAGTTAGTGAAGTCCCACTTCTCTCATTGAAGCTTTGGATATGAACAGTTCACAGAATCATAGAATTGTAGAGTTGAAAGGGTCTCAGAGGGTCATCTTGTCCAACCCCCTGCAATGCAGGATTCTCAACTAAATCTTCCATGACAGATGGCCATCCAACGTCTGCTTAAAAACCTCCAAGGAAGGAGAGTCCACCACCTTCCAAGGAAGTCTGTTCCACTGTTGAACAGCTCTTCCTGACAAAAAGTTCTCCCTGATGTTTAGTTAGAATCTCATCTCTTGTAACTTGAAGCCATTGGTTCAGGCCCTACCCTCCAGAGCAGGAGAAAACAAGCTTGCTCCAACTTCCATGTGACAGTCCTTTAGATATTTGAAACTGGCTATCATAACTCCCTGTTGTCTTTGTCCATTGAGTTTTCTTGGCAGGGATACTGGAGTGGCTTGCCAGCTCCTGCTCCAGGTGGATCACGTTTGGTCAAAACTCTCCACTATGACCTGTCCATCTTGGGTGGCCCTGCACGGCATAGCTCATAGATTCTCTGAGTTATTCAAGCCCCTTCGCCACGGCAAGGCAGTGATCCATGAAGGGGCAAGGCACTGATCCATGAAGGGGATCTTAAAAAGCAGAGACATCACCTTGCCAACAAAAATCCGTATAGTTAAAGCCATGGTTTTCCCAGTAGTGATGTATGGAAGTGAGAGCTGGACCATAAAGAAGGCTGATCGCCGAAGAATTGATGCTTTTGAATTATGGTGCTGGAGGAGACTCTTCAGAGTCCCATGGACTTCAAGAAGATCAAACCTCTCCATTCTTAAGGAAATCAGCCCTGAGTGCTCACTAGAAGGACAGATCGTGAAGCTGAGGCTCCAATACTTTGGCCACCTCATAAGAAGAGAAGACTCCCTGGCAAAGACCCTGATGTTGGGAAAGATTGAGGGCACAAGGAGAAGGGGACGACAGAGGACGAGATGGTTGGACAGTGTTCTCGAAGCCACAAACATGAGTCTGACCAAACTGCAGGAGGCAGTGGAAGACAGGAGGGCCTGGCGTGCTCTGGTCCATGGGGTCACGAAGAGTCGGACACGACTAAATGACTAAACAACAACAACATCATAACTCCTCTCAGTCTCCCATCATCCAGGCTAAACATACCCAACTCCCTCAACTGTTCCTCATAAGGCTTGTTTCCCAGACCCTTGATCATCTTGGTCACCCTCAGCTGCACACTTTCCAGCTTGTCAGAATCCTTCATAACTTGTGCATGCAGTGATACACTGAATATAAACTGGTTTTCAGGGAGTGAGCCTGAACCTGCTGCCGGTTGACTAACCTGTTGTGATGTCACTGAAACTCAGAGGAGATGTGCAGGACTGGAACAAAGCGGTTGGGCAAATGACCTTTGTGATGCCTTCCAACTCTACAATTCTATTATTCTGTGATTCTGTGAAAGGAAACTGTGGGGCTGAATGTCATTTTATGCTAGGGACCTGAGGGAAAATGGATAGAGAAGTTAGGGTTCAAAGATGGTTAGAGCATTCAGGGTCTTTAGAGGAAAGGGGTCTGGGGGCTAACAGTAAAAATCGTCATCGTCCCCCCTCAACACTGGGGCCCTGTTTCATACTATAGTTGTGTATAAAATTAATGTGGAGGAAAGGAATAGGATTGTGTCAGCAAATGTCTTCTTTAAACTCCATATGTTCATTTGAAGGTATGCAAAGATTGAACCTATGGTTGTGCATGTGAAGGAGAATCTCTGTGCCACGAGTCCATGGGAGTTCGAGCTCTGCTTTTTAAACCCAGTGTTATCTGAACAACCATTATGGTGTCATACAATGTGTCTGTGGGAAATTAAGAACAGGGCCCGGACCCAGGAGAAGTTGTGAGCTCTTGGGGAGTCAGTTGTGAAATACTAAGGAGGGATGGATTTTATATGAATATTCTACATTCATTCATTCATTGGGCAGGCGAATGAAGCAGAATTAATTTGGGAAAGGTTGACATGAAGATTCCCAGAAGGAACATCTGTCTTCCTCCCTTTTCCCACTTTCCAACAAATTTTAAGAAAATTCTCTCCCATCACACTTTATATAACAATTGATTTTTCCTCTTTTCCTGATCTTTGTTTGCTGTTTACTTTTGCTAAACTCTTAATCATTAATGTTTAACTTTTAACTTTGGTGGTTGATATTACTTCTGTCTTTTGTTTTATTTGGTTTTAATTTTATTTTACTGTTTTTCTTATGTATTTTCATTCTCCTGTAAAACACTCTGAGGGTCTTGGGCTGGAGAGCAGCATAAACAGCAACAGTAACATAAGAGGAAGAACATAAGAGCCCAATGCTAGGGGTGATTAACTTATAAAGTGCCTGCAGGTTTTCTTTTTTTACAGATGTGCAGATGTGAAATTATAATTTGCATCCTAGTCGAAAACACACCACAAAGCAGCATACAGATTACAAAATGAAATAACCACCAAAAGAAATTCAAAACACAATAAAAAATTTTTTAAAATACCCAAACCTAAAAAAGAAAAACAAAAGGCCAGCATAAGGACATTTTGCAGTTTACATTCTAGATGAGCTTCTCTTATTGTGGTTTTGAATAATTCCTAAGCATTCTGGAGAGATCTGACCCTCTTGACTTTGCATTTCAACTTCCTTTTTACCAGTCCCCTCATTATTGTGAAGCTTCC
Source organism: Podarcis siculus (assembly GCA_034642415.1). Classification (NCBI taxonomy): domain Eukaryota; kingdom Metazoa; phylum Chordata; class Lepidosauria; order Squamata; family Lacertidae; genus Podarcis; species Podarcis siculus. The sequence goes on along the minus strand of JAXCMG010013660.1, from coordinate 11,102 downwards.
TCTTTCGAAGTCAAATGTGACTATGTTGGCAATTTCTTGGCAATTGCCCACTTACATATTTATGTTGAATTTGATAGCACTATAATCAATGTAAGTGTTGTTCAACTGTTTGGGAACATCTCACAGCAGGCCCAGATGGCATCCATAGGAGAACTCAAATGGGAAATTGCTGATCTGCTCAGATCTCACACCTGAGAACTGGAAAGTGGCAACTGTAACACTAATATAATATAATATAATATAATATAATATAATATAATATAATATAATATAATAATTCCAGGGAACGTCCAGGAAATTACACAGCAGTTACCTTAATGTCTGTTCCCGGGAAACTAGTGGAAATCAAAGATGGGATTATCAAACATATGGAAGAACAAGACCTGCTGAAATAGAGCCAGCATGGCTTTGGCTCATTATCCTTTTACAGTTTCAACAAGCTTATAGGTGATCTAGTTAAAGCTATGTACTTGGATTTTCAAAAAGCATTTGGTAAAGTCCCTCACCAAAGATTCCTGAATAAGTGTAATCATGGATAAGACATAACTGTTTGGGTTAGAGGATCTGCTTTATTTATCTTTCTGCTGGCAGGCTAAGACTTTCCTACTGAGGTTGGATTTGAAAACCAGGTACAGTTTATGTTGGCAACGGGGCTACTCTCAGGGTATTTGGTATTTTAATGCTGACTCTACATTTATTGTATTTAAACTATTGTATTTAATTGGTTTTGTCAGTGAACTGCCATCAGCTCAGAGGTGAGAGGTGGAAGGGCAGTTGTGTTATAGGGAACCTCCGAAAATCTTGTGAAGCAGTTCTTCCTCCGGCAAGGAGGAAAGCCCCTCCTCCAGTGGAGAAGAGGTGAAGGGACCAGGGGATGCTAGGGAGAGCCTCGACACCAAGTCTGAGCAAACCAGAGAGGAGGGAAGTGCCCCTTTGCCAGCGCCCATTCTGTGCAGTAGGTTTCGGCCCAGGGAAGGGAGGAGAAAGTTGGGGGTCACACGATTGTTATGCTGGGGGAGGTACAAAGACCGACCACTCCCAGATTCTGCTAGCGACTGAGCCATACATGAACTTGCGACGCTCTTCACTGTAAATAGTTTTGCACTAAGAAGAAAGCCTGGAAAAGACAGGTCGGAGTCTTGCCTGTTTGCACTTAAGCAACCACACCAGCACCTGACAGGTTTGGTTTTATTACTTTGTGTTTTATAATGATGTTCTTAAGATGCTGCAAGCTGCCTAGAATCCAAACTTGGGAGAAAGACAGGGTAAAGGTAAAGGTAAAGGTACCCCTGCCCGTACGGGCCGGTCTTGACAGACTCTGGGGTTGGTGCGCCCATCTCACTCTATAGGCCGGGGGCCAGCGCTGTCCGGAGACACTTCCGGGTCACGTGGTCAGCGTGACATTGCTGCTCTGGCGAGCCAGAGCCGCACACGGAAACGCCGTCTACCTTCCCGCCAGTAAGCGGTCCCTATTTATCTACTTGCACCCGGGGGTGCTTTCAAACTGCTAGGTTGGCAGGCGCTGGGACCGAGCAACGGGAGCACACCCCGCCGCGGGGATTCGAACCGCCGACCTTTCGATCAGCAAGCCCTAGGAGCTGAGGCTTTTACCCACAGTGCCACCCGCGTCCCTTATTTAATGTATTTATATAATAATAATAATAATAATAATAATATTGGTGGTAGTAGCAGTGGTTGTACTATATCTCAGGTTTTGCACATTTGCTGATTCACTGCTGAAGGTGTAAGCTTCTCCTGTCGAAGTTGCATTTAAGGGGATTCTTCCATGATGTTTCATTCACACATGCAAGCACTAGTCAACAGGTGATTGACCTGCATCTTTGAACGAAGCTCTAATTCTTAATGTGCAATGCAAACATTGGGTTGCTTCTTATGTATTGACCCCATGTATACCAAACTTGATAAAGCCATCCACTGAACTATGAGGATGATAATTCCTTGGAACTGCACTTTCATTTAGAATTATTTGTTCTGTCCATATTTCATGCCAAAGCAGAATGCCAAAGCAGGTGCCTGGGTGGCGGGGGGGGGGGGCCTGCACAAAAAAGATGCTTTCCCCATTATTATAAATATTTGAGTGGTAGCCTTTTCCCACCAGATCTTTCCCACACAGTCTGCATTTCCTTTGTTTCAAAGGTTGTTTGTTGAAATCTATTGCATTTGTTTTATTAAAGTGATGTTTGCACTGAGCAAATAATCTTTCTGATAAACATAGCTGTGGCTCAGTTATACTTATGGGTAGCAATAGCATATCTCCTAATAAGAGTTGAGAGATTACATTGTCTCAGAAAATGCTGCCATTGATTATGGCTATCATTTATTACTACAATTGTGACTACAACACAACACAACACAACACTGTTACCATAAAGCACCAATGCTGCAGCAAGCAAAGGCTCTAGCAGCTCAGTCAGCTGCTTGTGGCTGGAAAGCCAGACAGGATGTTTGTGACTGTTGCCATGGGAACAAAGGGGCAGTCCATTCTGTACTGAGCACCGGATGTTAGCTCAGTGTGTGTATCATATGACCCGTACTGGAAGTACATGGGTGGAGTTTCTTCTTGAAGCTGTTGAGTGCAGACATGTTTCTCTGTACTGATATAAGAGGCAGAAATAAAGGATGTAAATAGTTTTCTGTCTGCTTCTTTCCCCTCCCTGGGGGACACCAAAGGGGAGAGAGGAAGAACGGTGTGTTCCTCTCACACATCTGAGAAGAATCGCCGGGACCTCGCCTGCTTATCAGCAGAAGTGGAGAAGCGGGGAGGTCGACAGGAATATCTGCCGGTGCCTACGCTGTGGCACATTCCTCTGACCCAGGCAGAATTCCAACAAACACTTTATTATGGTTGTAGACCAGCATAAGGAGGGAGGGGTACGATCTTTTAAAATCATTTAAAATCTAAAAACAACAACACTAAAAGGAGTTAAAACAGAATATATATATATATATATATATATATATATATATGCAGGTTTTGGTGTCCTCGGGTGTCTTCCCGTGTAAAAGTTGGGG
>JAXCMG010013659.1:8069-18321 GCA_034642415.1 Podarcis siculus | reverse complement strand
GCAGCAGATTCCCTCCCAGCGCCTACCTGTGGGCAGCGCCCCCCCCCCACCTAAATCAAGTAAATCAATCAAAATATTTAACTGAGGTCCTGCCCCCCCAACATGAAGCCTGCCCTCCCTTCCATAAATCCTGGCTATGCCCTTGTAGCTATCCCTCCCTTGAAAACACCATTTCTTCCTGTTCAGTCCGTCCCTATAGCAATGATGTTCATGATATAAAATATCATATGTGCAGTGTGCATAGGAATTCGTTCATATTTTTTTTCAAACTATAGTCCGGCCATCAGCAGTGTCTGGGGGACAGTGAACTGGCCCCCTGTTTAAAAAGTTTGAGGACCCCTGCTTTAGATCAATAACTTCTGTACCAAAAAATGCAACTGACACTTCTAAGGTGATAGGAGGCAGATAGTTCATTAAAGGAATAATTTGGGATATCAGAATCACAAATGGTTCCTTGCATAGCTGAAACAAAGATGATTTCTTTCTTTTTCTTTTTTTTAATATGCAGTCCAGAGTCTGAAGGGTTTTGATGGGAGGATATGAACTGGGTCAGAGGCCCAAAGTTGAAGGACACATGACTGTGAAGGGTTAAGTTTGAGTGATATGCTACTAAAAGGAGAATTGGTTGATGCTCAGAAGGAAGCTAATCCAAAGGTGGGCTTTACATTTTTCTCCAGGATAACATGTACCAACTATGTGCCAAGTTCTATTGTCTGGCTTGTAAATACTCTTCCCTCATATATTGGTCTATTAAGGGTTCCATACCATGTCCCTGTCAATACAATACTAAAATTACAAAAGGCCTGATAAATTAATTACATGGAGATTAAACCCTATACTGTTACAAAGAATGTCCACAGTGGATAAAATTAAAGCGGGAATCCCTAATTACTATTCCCGTCATGACTCAGATGAGCACTCCGAAGCCCTCACATGGGACACAGAGATGGCAGCAGTAAAGAGGGAGCTGGCAAAGTGTTATATGACGAGAAAGATAATGGGGGTTTGTCAGTACCAAATGTTAAAGTGCACTATATTGCTAGTTGTGTTAATTCTTTAACAGAAAGGATAGTAAAATATAATGTGAAACAGATAGTTAAGAAACCATTACATAAAGTTCTTTGGTGGACCACAACTAATCAAACTAAGAATAATAAAGCTAAGAATAATTTTCTGGCATCTAATTGTTTACAAAAATGGGATTCTTATAAACTATTCGTAAGTCCAGAAGCCTCTCATCGTCATCTAGCCATAGATGAAATCCAGCAGGACTATGGCTTAAATATTGGGGGTGGGGGAGAGATTCATTCAGTTACAGAACTGATTAAAAATGGAACAATGATTCAATTTTTAGTGATCAAAGAAGAATTGAGGAATGCTAAGATACATTTGTAGGGACGCGGGTGGCGCTGTGGGTAAAAGCCTCAGCTCCTAGGGCTTGCCGATCGAAAGGTCGGCAGTTCGAATCCCCGCGGCGGGGTGCGCTCCCGTTGCTCGGTCCCAGCGCCTGCCAACCTAGCAGTTCGAAAGCACCCCCGGGGTGCAAGTAGATAAATAGGGACCGCTTACTGGCGGGAAGGTAAACGGCATTTCCGTGTGCGGCTCTGGCTCGCCAGAGCAGCGATGTCACGCTGGCCACGTGACCCGGAAGTGTCTCCGGACAGCGCTGGCCCCCGGCCTATAGAGTGAGATGGGCGCACAACCCTAGAGTCTGTCAAGACTGGCCCGCACGGGCAGGGGTACCTTTACCTTTACCTTTACCTTTAAGATACATTTGTATGAATATTTACAAGTCCAAAATATAGTATTAAAATTTATAAGGGAGAATGTGGTACTGATAGAACTAACAGAATTTGAAAACATACCCATGAAGAAAGATAAACACCAATTATTTCTGATCTATCACCTGTTGTTAAAGTATGATTGTGAACAGAAACAAATGAAAGATTATATGATAAGGTGGACTCAGGAAGAACATAAGCATGGAGGTGTGGGAGAAACTATGGAGAGAAGATCATAAATTTTCTCTAAATAAAAATGTAATAGAGAATTCTCTCAAGGTTATCTCTGAGAGGCTACTGAGGCTAGCAGAATTAGAAATACGCTGCACTAAATCAGAAATGCTTTGCATAAGAACACCCCATAACCTACAAGTCAACTAAAGCAAGGGCTAGGCTTCAAAATCTGCCCCAACTTCTTAAAGCATCTGGGAGTTATGGAACAGAAAAACTTTAAACTTTAAAAACTACATTTTGGATGTCTACTTAAATCTCAAATAGGACCTACGAAACTGGACCAGATCCATTTGGCATGGCTTGGCACGATAGCAGCAGTAAAAACGTTGCTTACTTCCAAATTCTCATTTTTATTTCAGGTGATGACTATGTAACTAAAGATTAAGTTAAAGATTAAAATCCTACAGAAATTGCAAAAAACCACACCTTTTAAACAGCTATATCCACCGAGCAAACATCAAGGCTTAGAGTAGCCATCAAGAAGTGGTTCAAGGAGGGCTGGACCCACCTAACCTCAAGAGGTATCTTGATGCTCTGTGCTTGAAAAGCACATTGTTATTGATGCAGAATTCATCTCAAGGCCCCTGAGTATGGAATGTGATCCTTTTGAGAGAAACAAGACAAAAATCCTCTTTGACCCATCAAACCAAGGTGCTAGAGAGCCTTCTCGCAACCCATGTGCTCAAGCAAACCTGAGGGTAGGGAATGGCTCCCTGCTCCTGCTCCCTGCTGTTCGTGTTTCTGCACCACTCTTTTATTTTTATTTTTTTAAGGACACATTGGATTTTGTAGTCTGGGAGCAGAAAGGTTTGTTTGTTTGTTTGTTTAGAGACTTGCATATAGTGGTTAAAACTATGATGGGGGTTCAGATAAACTGGGGACTGTTCTTCTTAATTAGCTACAACTTCATCAAGTAATAAATTTCACTTCAAATATGACAGGAAAGGGCCAGGCTGTCAGACCTCCCTGGTCCTAAGCATCACATATGCCTAAACAAACCAAAAACACAATCCTCTCAACAGTTTATAATCCTTTATACAAAGAAATGATGGGTAATTTGGAAGCACTGGGAAACTAATATTGGTTGTAAAATTAACCAGGAAGCATGGAAAGAGGTATGGATCAATTTGGGCTAAGATAAGGGAAAATAAAGATGCTTCATAGATGGTCTCTCACACCCCACATACGCCATGAAATTAATCTGCAAATAAGGTCCTAATGCTGGAGTGGGTGTGACCCAGGTGGTGCATTTTATCATATGTGGTGCGGTTCAGTGGTGTAGTGGTGTCCAAACTTTTTTCAAAGAGGGCCAGATTTGATGAAGTGAAGGGCCATGAGGGCCGACCAAAGTTGACCTTTTTTTAGGATTTTACCCCAAAGTTGTTGAGCTTTCTTTAAAATTGAGGTTGTGGTTGTTGAGCTTTCTTTAGGATTAAACTTCCACAGGGGGGCTGAATTAAACCAACCAGCGGACCCCAAAAGAGACTTGTGACATGCCTGGGTTAGAAGGCTTTGCATTTTTAGCATACAGTTGGGGGGGGGGGGATGGGATAATCACAGAACAAACTGTTCCCTATAACCCTCAGCTGGCATTACAATATTTTCTAATTACGGAGTCCTTCACCTTCAGTTAATGTTTTATTCAATAAATAAGGAACATAAATGGAATCCTCCAAAAACTCATAAAAATCTTGGAGGGGATAAGAGGAAGACAGGGCAATCACTTTGAGTAGTGGGGATTTTATTCCTCTTTCTGTTTTGCTGGTACATTGAAGTTTACTTTGTATCCTCTGTTCCTTGTTTTCAAAGCTTAAATAAAACTGTTGTTGTTGTTGTTGTTGTTGTTGTTGTTGTTGTCAGCCTTTCCAGAAGTAAATCAATGGCAAATTGTTTACATGAATGCAATTTGGGTAGATTTACATTTCAGTAACCTACAAACCAATTCAGAATTGCTTAAGCAAACAGCACTCTGCTGTTTCACTGTGTTTGAGCTTTTTCCATTTAATAAATATCACTTAGGAGAAAAATGCCATTCATGGATTATCATGTGAGTGACAAAGACATTAAACTGACAAGATCTGCTTGGAAGGCCCACAGTGAAATTGCATAACTCTTTTTGTTGTTGTTAGCTTTCTCACTCATAATTTTATGAAGCTTAGAGTAATTAACACAGTTCATGGGGTTTAGTTTGTTGTTTCTCTGTAAGAATGCAAATCTGAGACTGATATGTATCTCTACAGAAGACAGCACCAACTGTTCACTGAGTCTTAACTTGCACATTGCCTCCCTATTCTACAAAGAGGTGACAGACAAAGGGAATCTCTGATTTTATTAGGAGCTAAGCATATGCTTTGTAGCCATTTCATACAGTAAAACCTGATTTATAATTAAATTAACAAAAAGTAAAAAGTAAATTATAGAGCATACCAAACCCTAATCTGTGCTGCTAAGTGTGTGTGTGTGCGCGCACATTTCGATGTGGTGGAGAACATATTGATGGTAGAAAAAAGTAAGTTAGTGAAGTCCCACTTCTCTCATTGAAGCTTTGGATATGAACAGTTCACAGAATCATAGAATTGTAGAGTTGAAAGGGTCTCAGAGGGTCATCTTGTCCAACCCCCTGCAATGCAGGATTCTCAACTAAATCTTCCATGACAGATGGCCATCCAACGTCTGCTTAAAAACCTCCAAGGAAGGAGAGTCCACCACCTTCCAAGGAAGTCTGTTCCACTGTTGAACAGCTCTTCCTGACAAAAAGTTCTCCCTGATGTTTAGTTAGAATCTCATCTCTTGTAACTTGAAGCCATTGGTTCAGGCCCTACCCTCCAGAGCAGGAGAAAACAAGCTTGCTCCAACTTCCATGTGACAGTCCTTTAGATATTTGAAACTGGCTATCATAACTCCCTGTTGTCTTTGTCCATTGAGTTTTCTTGGCAGGGATACTGGAGTGGCTTGCCAGCTCCTGCTCCAGGTGGATCACGTTTGGTCAAAACTCTCCACTATGACCTGTCCATCTTGGGTGGCCCTGCACGGCATAGCTCATAGATTCTCTGAGTTATTCAAGCCCCTTCGCCACGGCAAGGCAGTGATCCATGAAGGGGCAAGGCACTGATCCATGAAGGGGATCTTAAAAAGCAGAGACATCACCTTGCCAACAAAAATCCGTATAGTTAAAGCCATGGTTTTCCCAGTAGTGATGTATGGAAGTGAGAGCTGGACCATAAAGAAGGCTGATCGCCGAAGAATTGATGCTTTTGAATTATGGTGCTGGAGGAGACTCTTCAGAGTCCCATGGACTTCAAGAAGATCAAACCTCTCCATTCTTAAGGAAATCAGCCCTGAGTGCTCACTAGAAGGACAGATCGTGAAGCTGAGGCTCCAATACTTTGGCCACCTCATAAGAAGAGAAGACTCCCTGGCAAAGACCCTGATGTTGGGAAAGATTGAGGGCACAAGGAGAAGGGGACGACAGAGGACGAGATGGTTGGACAGTGTTCTCGAAGCCACAAACATGAGTCTGACCAAACTGCAGGAGGCAGTGGAAGACAGGAGGGCCTGGCGTGCTCTGGTCCATGGGGTCACGAAGAGTCGGACACGACTAAATGACTAAACAACAACAACATCATAACTCCTCTCAGTCTCCCATCATCCAGGCTAAACATACCCAACTCCCTCAACTGTTCCTCATAAGGCTTGTTTCCCAGACCCTTGATCATCTTGGTCACCCTCAGCTGCACACTTTCCAGCTTGTCAGAATCCTTCATAACTTGTGCATGCAGTGATACACTGAATATAAACTGGTTTTCAGGGAGTGAGCCTGAACCTGCTGCCGGTTGACTAACCTGTTGTGATGTCACTGAAACTCAGAGGAGATGTGCAGGACTGGAACAAAGCGGTTGGGCAAATGACCTTTGTGATGCCTTCCAACTCTACAATTCTATTATTCTGTGATTCTGTGAAAGGAAACTGTGGGGCTGAATGTCATTTTATGCTAGGGACCTGAGGGAAAATGGATAGAGAAGTTAGGGTTCAAAGATGGTTAGAGCATTCAGGGTCTTTAGAGGAAAGGGGTCTGGGGGCTAACAGTAAAAATCGTCATCGTCCCCCCTCAACACTGGGGCCCTGTTTCATACTATAGTTGTGTATAAAATTAATGTGGAGGAAAGGAATAGGATTGTGTCAGCAAATGTCTTCTTTAAACTCCATATGTTCATTTGAAGGTATGCAAAGATTGAACCTATGGTTGTGCATGTGAAGGAGAATCTCTGTGCCACGAGTCCATGGGAGTTCGAGCTCTGCTTTTTAAACCCAGTGTTATCTGAACAACCATTATGGTGTCATACAATGTGTCTGTGGGAAATTAAGAACAGGGCCCGGACCCAGGAGAAGTTGTGAGCTCTTGGGGAGTCAGTTGTGAAATACTAAGGAGGGATGGATTTTATATGAATATTCTACATTCATTCATTCATTGGGCAGGCGAATGAAGCAGAATTAATTTGGGAAAGGTTGACATGAAGATTCCCAGAAGGAACATCTGTCTTCCTCCCTTTTCCCACTTTCCAACAAATTTTAAGAAAATTCTCTCCCATCACACTTTATATAACAATTGATTTTTCCTCTTTTCCTGATCTTTGTTTGCTGTTTACTTTTGCTAAACTCTTAATCATTAATGTTTAACTTTTAACTTTGGTGGTTGATATTACTTCTGTCTTTTGTTTTATTTGGTTTTAATTTTATTTTACTGTTTTTCTTATGTATTTTCATTCTCCTGTAAAACACTCTGAGGGTCTTGGGCTGGAGAGCAGCATAAACAGCAACAGTAACATAAGAGGAAGAACATAAGAGCCCAATGCTAGGGGTGATTAACTTATAAAGTGCCTGCAGGTTTTCTTTTTTTACAGATGTGCAGATGTGAAATTATAATTTGCATCCTAGTCGAAAACACACCACAAAGCAGCATACAGATTACAAAATGAAATAACCACCAAAAGAAATTCAAAACACAATAAAAAATTTTTTAAAATACCCAAACCTAAAAAAGAAAAACAAAAGGCCAGCATAAGGACATTTTGCAGTTTACATTCTAGATGAGCTTCTCTTATTGTGGTTTTGAATAATTCCTAAGCATTCTGGAGAGATCTGACCCTCTTGACTTTGCATTTCAACTTCCTTTTTACCAGTCCCCTCATTATTGTGAAGCTTCCTCTTTCGAAGTCAAATGTGACTATGTTGGCAATTTCTTGGCAATTGCCCACTTACATATTTATGTTGAATTTGATAGCACTATAATCAATGTAAGTGTTGTTCAACTGTTTGGGAACATCTCACAGCAGGCCCAGATGGCATCCATAGGAGAACTCAAATGGGAAATTGCTGATCTGCTCAGATCTCACACCTGAGAACTGGAAAGTGGCAACTGTAACACTAATATAATATAATATAATATAATATAATATAATATAATATAATATAATATAATAATTCCAGGGAACGTCCAGGAAATTACACAGCAGTTACCTTAATGTCTGTTCCCGGGAAACTAGTGGAAATCAAAGATGGGATTATCAAACATATGGAAGAACAAGACCTGCTGAAATAGAGCCAGCATGGCTTTGGCTCATTATCCTTTTACAGTTTCAACAAGCTTATAGGTGATCTAGTTAAAGCTATGTACTTGGATTTTCAAAAAGCATTTGGTAAAGTCCCTCACCAAAGATTCCTGAATAAGTGTAATCATGGATAAGACATAACTGTTTGGGTTAGAGGATCTGCTTTATTTATCTTTCTGCTGGCAGGCTAAGACTTTCCTACTGAGGTTGGATTTGAAAACCAGGTACAGTTTATGTTGGCAACGGGGCTACTCTCAGGGTATTTGGTATTTTAATGCTGACTCTACATTTATTGTATTTAAACTATTGTATTTAATTGGTTTTGTCAGTGAACTGCCATCAGCTCAGAGGTGAGAGGTGGAAGGGCAGTTGTGTTATAGGGAACCTCCGAAAATCTTGTGAAGCAGTTCTTCCTCCGGCAAGGAGGAAAGCCCCTCCTCCAGTGGAGAAGAGGTGAAGGGACCAGGGGATGCTAGGGAGAGCCTCGACACCAAGTCTGAGCAAACCAGAGAGGAGGGAAGTGCCCCTTTGCCAGCGCCCATTCTGTGCAGTAGGTTTCGGCCCAGGGAAGGGAGGAGAAAGTTGGGGGTCACACGATTGTTATGCTGGGGGAGGTACAAAGACCGACCACTCCCAGATTCTGCTAGCGACTGAGCCATACATGAACTTGCGACGCTCTTCACTGTAAATAGTTTTGCACTAAGAAGAAAGCCTGGAAAAGACAGGTCGGAGTCTTGCCTGTTTGCACTTAAGCAACCACACCAGCACCTGACAGGTTTGGTTTTATTACTTTGTGTTTTATAATGATGTTCTTAAGATGCTGCAAGCTGCCTAGAATCCAAACTTGGGAGAAAGACAGGGTAAAGGTAAAGGTAAAGGTACCCCTGCCCGTACGGGCCGGTCTTGACAGACTCTGGGGTTGGTGCGCCCATCTCACTCTATAGGCCGGGGGCCAGCGCTGTCCGGAGACACTTCCGGGTCACGTGGTCAGCGTGACATTGCTGCTCTGGCGAGCCAGAGCCGCACACGGAAACGCCGTCTACCTTCCCGCCAGTAAGCGGTCCCTATTTATCTACTTGCACCCGGGGGTGCTTTCAAACTGCTAGGTTGGCAGGCGCTGGGACCGAGCAACGGGAGCACACCCCGCCGCGGGGATTCGAACCGCCGACCTTTCGATCAGCAAGCCCTAGGAGCTGAGGCTTTTACCCACAGTGCCACCCGCGTCCCTTATTTAATGTATTTATATAATAATAATAATAATAATAATAATATTGGTGGTAGTAGCAGTGGTTGTACTATATCTCAGGTTTTGCACATTTGCTGATTCACTGCTGAAGGTGTAAGCTTCTCCTGTCGAAGTTGCATTTAAGGGGATTCTTCCATGATGTTTCATTCACACATGCAAGCACTAGTCAACAGGTGATTGACCTGCATCTTTGAACGAAGCTCTAATTCTTAATGTGCAATGCAAACATTGGGTTGCTTCTTATGTATTGACCCCATGTATACCAAACTTGATAAAGCCATCCACTGAACTATGAGGATGATAATTCCTTGGAACTGCACTTTCATTTAGAATTATTTGTTCTGTCCATATTTCATGCCAAAGCAGAATGCCAAAGCAGGTGCCTGGGTGGCGGGGGGGGGGGGCCTGCACAAAAAAGATGCTTTCCCCATTATTATAAATATTTGAGTGGTAGCCTTTTCCCACCAGATCTTTCCCACACAGTCTGCATTTCCTTTGTTTCAAAGGTTGTTTGTTGAAATCTATTGCATTTGTTTTATTAAAGTGATGTTTGCACTGAGCAAATAATCTTTCTGATAAACATAGCTGTGGCTCAGTTATACTTATGGGTAGCAATAGCATATCTCCTAATAAGAGTTGAGAGATTACATTGTCTCAGAAAATGCTGCCATTGATTATGGCTATCATTTATTACTACAATTGTGACTACAACACAACACAACACAACACTGTTACCATAAAGCACCAATGCTGCAGCAAGCAAAGGCTCTAGCAGCTCAGTCAGCTGCTTGTGGCTGGAAAGCCAGACAGGATGTTTGTGACTGTTGCCATGGGAACAAAGGGGCAGTCCATTCTGTACTGAGCACCGGATGTTAGCTCAGTGTGTGTATCATATGACCCGTACTGGAAGTACATGGGTGGAGTTTCTTCTTGAAGCTGTTGAGTGCAGACATGTTTCTCTGTACTGATATAAGAGGCAGAAATAAAGGATGTAAATAGTTTTCTGTCTGCTTCTTTCCCCTCCCTGGGGGACACCAAAGGGGAGAGAGGAAGAACGGTGTGTTCCTCTCACACATCTGAGAAGAATCGCCGGGACCTCGCCTGCTTATCAGCAGAAGTGGAGAAGCGGGGAGGTCGACAGGAATATCTGCCGGTGCCTACGCTGTGGCACATTCCTCTGACCCAGGCAGAATTCCAACAAACACTTTATTATGGTTGTAGACCAGCATAAGGAGGGAGGGGTACGATCTTTTAAAATCATTTAAAATCTAAAAACAACAACACTAAAAGGAGTTAAAACAGAATATATATATATATATATATATATATATATATATGCAGGTTTTGGTGTCCTCGGGTGTCTTCCCGTGTAAAAGTTGGGG
>JAXCMG010013653.1:0-26270 GCA_034642415.1 Podarcis siculus | reverse complement strand
TCGCACACTAACTTCAATAATTGTTGTATTTGCTTATTCCTCCCCCCTTCGTTACATTCTGCCTTTTTTTTCTGTGCTACTCAATAGGAATCTCAACTCATGAAGTGACTGGGGAGTTCTTTTTTAAAAAAATCTCAGCTGTAACCCTGCTGTGCAACGTACGATTAAAAATGTGACAGAGCCATGATGTACGGGCCTATTAGTGGGGCCATGAGAGGCACAGGGTGACGGCCGAAGGCGTTTGAACCACCTGAGAAATGCATTTATAGCCCAGTTAAACACACCCTGGGGTGCCATAAGGCTGTTGTAATACGGAAGGCTCCCTTTCCATTTTAATTAGATTTTTGGGAGGGGAGGGGGTACGGCATAAATGCATCTAGTGTAATTAGAGTTCTCCGGTGGGGGTTTCTAAAAGTTATTTTGGATGTATTTTGTGTTATTATCAAACCTATATTTAGACAAAGGTCCCAGAAAGGATTCTAACCCACCTGATCAACAGCAGATGATGCCCGGGAGCTCCAGTCTTTCCAAATTCACTGCCCAAAAGTGGAACAACATTTAGTCTCTGAAAACCAGGACTTTTTCATTGTTTTTTTGGGTGGAACCATTGTTCTACTCCTCAAGACCATGGAAAAAAATGGTTACCTCCAAGTAGCATCTGATGAGATCTTGGAAATGACAAGCAGCAAATATAAGGGATTCAGACTATGGACATGGAATCCTTAAGAACTTTTGCAGTATCACTGAAGCACCAGTTTTACAGATCATCTAGTCAGAATCTCCATTAAGCAGCTAAGTGCGCGAATTATTCTCTGAGAGTCAACCAACAGCCTTCTTAATTCAGAATCCTGTTTTGCACAGTAGCTAACCAGCTGCCTCTAGGAAGCTCATAAGCAGAACACAAGGGCCATAATCTTCCACTATTGTTCCCCAGCATCTAATATTCAGAGGGTAGATTGCCCCTGAAGATGGTGGTTCTACACAGCCAGAATGACTAATAGGCTACTCCTCCATGAATTTTCTAATCATCTCCAAAAGCCATGAGAACACAAGCCTTGCTAGATGGTTGCAAAGTTTACCTCTGACCAGGAAGCTAATTTCTACACCCACCCACATTATTCCTCTTCATCTATCATCTAGGCAAGCAAAAGGCATAATCCAACTGATAATATTTTGTGTAAGAGTCAGCAGATGATGCTTTTTAATTTTTGCATGGATTGTTTTTTATTGCATTGTAAACCCATTTAATTTTTTTTTAAAAAAATATGAAATTGTGGTATACAGAGTTTTTTTAAACAAACAAACAAACAAATAATCAGTGTAATTCAGGGACACATTTCATTTTGAGGGTGTGAAGCATTCGACTCTGCTGTGACTTTTGTGATCGGACAACATTTAGCTTGGTAAGTCTACATTTGATGAAGAAGCACACAAACTGCTTTTGGAAAACCAAAGAATTTTAATTTTACCTTCTGAAAATGTCAGGTAATGCTAAATAATAATAATAATAATAATAATAATAATAATAATAATAATATATAAAACAATGGCAAGTACTTGGCAATCATTTTTAACGATTTCTATGCAATTGTACACACATTTTACCAAGGAAAACTAAATTGTATTAATTTAACCAAAATATCTTTTGAATTCCCAAGTCACAACTTTCTGGCGCTGCTTGTTTGGAAAGTTGAAAAATTCAACACACCCTAATAATAGCCTACCTCATATTTAGTGCCTATGCCGCCTCTATCCACCCACTTCCGTCCCTCTTCCTCTGGCTTCTGCCTTTAACTTTCTTTCTTCTTCCCTGATTTAAATTATGCATGAAATCAACAAGTACTGGTGTCTTAACTGGGGCAAAATTTCTGCTCCTCTAAGACTGGAATATCCCCCATCATTACATCTGCTGTAAGCTCCTGTGCCTTTATTTAAGGGGATGTTTTGTGGTTCATCCTGAACAAAGCTAGATTAATTTTTAAAGATACAAATATATTCCCAAGCCAAGACCAGGATCTAGTAAAATGTTGTGCAGACACAGAAGGACACCCTAAGCACCTAGCTCACTATAGGGAACCCTTTTCTGTGCATAACATTATTATTCATTATCATAGAATCATCATCATCATCATCATGTTGGTGATCATTGTAGCATAACCTGGAAAGCTGTTGTATCAAGGAACGAGGTAAAGCTCCTAAATGGTGGGAGTGCTTTCAATTTATTATCCAAATACTGGTCTTGAAACCTTTGTAAGTTATTCCAGAATTGTTTTTTCTTGTTATTACAACAGGAAAATAGGACCCTGAGGCCAAGATGGTGGCTTTCCTCAAGTGATCCAGTTCCTCATTCATGGCTAATCTCAGATCTCAAGCAGTGCAAAGATCTGGAGATCCTAGACTTGTCCACCAGCAATTCTGCAACACAACAGCACCATTGAATAAACGCTGAAGCACCACTTACTCATCAAGATGTTAGCCACGGACAAGTCCCCAAGAAACTGTCCCTAGAAAGCACCAGTCACCATTCACCACTGCCGTAACTGCACAGCTGAAACCACTTAACCCAGTGGTGTCCAAACTTTTTTCAAAGAGGGCCAGATTTGATGAAGTGAAGGGCTGTGAGAGCCGACCAAAGTTGTTAACCTGTTTTTAGGATTGAAGCTGAGCTTTTTTATGATTTTACCCCAAAGTTGTTGAGGGATTTTTTAAGGATTTTGGACATGCCTGATTTAACCTAAACCAACTAAGGGGTGTACCATCCTCTTTGGATGAACCTCGAATCAAAGTGGACCATTTCAGGAGTATTTGGACCAGCAAGGCTGGTCTTCCCCAGAAGCAGATGGAAGCAAAGTGGTCTGGTTCTGAAACTTCCTTGTTTCATATTCCAAAGCAACTACTCTATTCCGAACTTAAAAATGGAAAGCGCAATGCTGGTGGTCAACAAAAGAGGTTGAAAGACTCTCTCAAGGCAAATCTTTAACAATGTAGTATAAACACCGACAACTGGGAAACACTGGCCTGCAAGCGCTCCAGTTGGAGAACAGCCTTTATCAAAGGTGTCATGGGCTTTGAAGACACTCAAACTCAGGACGCAAGGGAGAAAGGTGCTAAGAGGAAGGCATGCTTGGCAAATCCACACCATGATCCTTCCCACTGTGGAAGGATGTGTGGATCCAGAACTGACCTCCACAGTCACTTATGGACTCACTGTTAAAACAGTGTTCATGGAAGACAATCTTACTCGGCTACGAGTGATTGCAGAGGGAGGAGGAGGAGAAAAAGAAGAAGAAGAAGAAGAAGATCAGGATAGCTGTCAAGGAAGGGAAATGAAAAACTGTGCCTGTGAAAATGACTGGTTGTGGGTGAAGCCCAGTGGAATCACATTGTCCCAGGGGTCCTTGATGGGATGGTATTTTTTCCTCCCTCAGCTGTTTTCAGGGCTTCAGTTGATAATCCCCCTCCACACAAGTCAGTTGAGAGAATGTTGTCTCTACCGACTGGCACAGAGGAAAACAAAGAATGGCAGCTGAAGGGGAAACGTCTGCCTCTCTTAGCAAGGGCCCCTTTGGGGTGGTCCCTTTGATGATTCTACAGAACAGGCCCTGCTTGCCAGTCAGGAAACATCCAAAGCTAGAGAACACACTGCTCTGGGTTCAAAGCAAGGTGGGTTCTGCCCTAAGCAGACTGAAATGAAGTGGCCCCCTATCTGAAGCAGTTTCAAATTACTATTCCCTCAATGCACACTCCTAAAATAAGCAAAGAGTGAGGTAGCAAAGAGAGAGAGAGAATATTCTGAGTCCTTTAAGTATTTCCTGAAAGCCACCCAGATAATGGTAACATTGCTCCACCCACTTTCTTGCTCATTGTAGACTCTGTCAGTATAATCAGATTTACAGTTCATGCAAGCTATAATGTTGGTGTGCATGCAACTCTCCCATGCAGCTAATATGTGGCATAGTGCACTTCCTTTAGACAATAGCCCAATACTTCCAATGTGGAACTAACCCACATAATGGTGCTAATGTGAACAAACTTAAGGCAGAGTGTGATTGCCAAACTGTAAATCTGGCCTGGACTCCGCTTCACTACAATTAATCCAGAATGCAGCAGCTAGACTGGTGACTGGGAGCAGCCGCCGAGACCATATGACACCGGTCTTGAAAGAACTACACTGGCTCCCAGAACGTTTCTGAGCACAATTCAAAGTGTTGGTGTTGACCTTTAAAGCCCCAAACGGCCTCGGTCCAGTATACCTGAACGAGCGTCTCCACCTCCATCATTCTACCCGGACACTGTGGTCCAGCGCCGAGGGCCTTCTGGCAGTTCCCTCGTTGCGAGAAGCCAAGTTACAGGGAACCAGGCAGAGGGCCTTCTCAGTAGTGGCACCCGCCCTGTGGAACGCCCTCCCACCAGATGTCAAAGAGAAAAATAACTGCCAAACTTTTAGAAGACATCTGAAGGCAGCCCTGTTTAGGGAAGCTTTTAATGTTTAATAGGTTATTGTATTTTAGTGTTTTATTAGAAGCCACCCAGAGTGGCTGGGGAAACCCAGCCAGATGGGCGGGGTATAAATTATTATTATTATTATTATTATTATTATTCAGCGAGGAAAAACAGAGGACCAGACCCATGTCCTTTCACCATCGTTTTGAGCAGAATAGCATTCTGCCGCTTAAAAAGTCACACACAGCATGGGATATACACAAAGCAACAATGAAGAAGGTTCTATTTGTCTTTCTTGATAAATATGTTTGCCCTTGACAGAACTCTCCCTGCACCTTGGGTGAAAGGGATAGTTATTCAGAGGAGGTCACTATGCTCATTTCCAGAAATGGTTCCTTTCCCTAATCAGGGGGAGGAAGTGGAGGGGGGAAGAGGCCAGTGCTGTTGTGAACAATTGGAGGACAGAGTGTGTATCTGTGTCCTCTAGCCTTAATGATCCGTCCCAGGGCGACAACCAGTGGAGACATTTCATGTGAATGTTAGCAAAGCTATGGCTCTCCAGTGTTGTGAGGTCACCTGGTTCCGTCAGAGAAGGATGTGCCCGACTAATTTTTCATGTCACTCTTTGAGATGGGATTTGACTGCCTTTCAAAACGCCGGGGGAAATTGTATAGAATTGTAAGCCTGGAATTAAGATGGAAGGATCTGTCAATTTGAATTCTCTCTCCATTTCTAATTTTCCTAATCTTAAATTCAACTCACCACAATTCCACTCTTCACATCTGTGAGTAAGAAAAACAGCAACAACCCACATGAAGTTTCACCAGCATTTTAGCACAAATTTCTCCCGATAAAACTTGTTTTTATACGTTGTTTTGACTGGTGTACACAATTTTGTCTTGTGGTTTTCACTGGTATGCTCATATTTCCCTATTGCTGAACATGGTTTGGTTGGAGAACTGCACTGAAAACATGTAAATAAGGGTGAATTTCTAACCACGGCTGTGTTTCAGTTCACTTATTGTTTCAGAAAGTGCAAATTTGATGGATTCAGCCTTAAATGCATGCCAAGCTGAATTTATTCTCCATCCCTAGCATGGGAAGACAACAGTATCTGGATCAGATGTAGGGAGCCTCCAGCCCTTGGACTAAACATGGCCCTTTGCACCTGTCCATTTGGCCCTCCAAACTCTCCTGAGGCAACACCCCTTCTCCCCAGGCACCATTGCTCACTGTTCCTGCTCCACTTAAGTGCTTTTGCTTAGCTGGAAAGTGCCTCTAGACTGTGTTAGCACCTCTTGCTTGCTTGGATGAAGGATGGAGAGATGTTTGTTGGTGTAATGTGAACAAAGAGCTAATTTACACAGTGCTTGGGCTCATGTCTTGAGGAGGAAATCATATCTGGAAGTTCTAAGGTAGGGTGCCAGGTGCACTGGGTTACCATAGCAACACCCGCAAAGTTGATTATATGAGTTGCTGAGTTATTCACCCACCCACTGGTTCAGGAAGGGAGAGGTGGGTATAACAGTCTCCAAACCATACTAGAGGGTTCAGAAACTTCAGCTGGTGCAGAATTCAGCAACTAGGTTTGAGCATATGACACCAATCCTGGTCCCACTGCAATGGTTGCCAATTAGTTTCTGGACCCAATGTAAAGTGCTGGTTTTGGTGTGTAAAGCCTTAAACGGCTCAGGACTGCAATGCCTCAAGGACCGCCTCTCTCCATATGAACCAACCCAAACCCTGTGATCATCATCTGACACCCTTCTTTGTGTGCCTTTTGCCAAGAGAGGTCTGGAGGGAAGAACGGGGCCTTTTCTGCAGTGGCTCTCCATTTGTGGAATGCTCTTCCCAGGGAGGCTTGCCCGTCACCTTCCTTATACAGTGGAACTTCTTGTTGCGAACATGATCTGTACAGGAGGCACATTCGCAACCCGCAGCGTTCGCAACCCACAGCAACGCCGGTCGCAAGCGCCAAAACCTGGAAGTAACCCATTCTGGTACTTCCAGGTTCGGCGTGGTGCGCAACCCGAAATTGCATAACCTGAAGTGTCTGTAACCCGAGGTACCACTGTATATCTTTAAATGGCCTTTTAAATGTGTTTGTGAGAGGGGTTTCTTGGTTTTTGTTGTTGCTCTTATTATGATAAAATATTTTGTATTTTCGTGTTGTAAACTGCCCTGTGACCTTCGAGATAAAGGGCGGTATATGCATTTAAGAAATAAAGTAAATAATAATTTCCCTGGCTGTATTTGGCCCCAGAGGACACAGAGCTGGTCTGGCCATCATCCGGAGTAGGAGACTCCCCCCAAAAAAACATTCCCCCAGGTAGAAGTGGGCTTCATCCTGTGTGAATCTGACTGAAATCCTGCCCTCATCACTCTGGTTTTGTCTACCCTCTTTCCTCTACATAGCCGTGCCTTTAGGGAAAGAAGCAGGATGGAGGAGAGGCTGTTTCCGAAGCTCTCGTTGTCTATTTTGAGGCCACTGAGCCTCTGATGTTTATCGTCTGAGATCTTGTCACAACTGCAAAATCGCTGATGTGAAGATGCAAAGAGAATTGAGGCTGCAATGTAAATTCCATAAAACGGGGGGGGGGGAGAGTTTAAATTGAAACGCAGATTATTATCTCCACTTTGAACCCCACTCCCACATTCATCAATACACCAACCCTTTATATTGTTTCGTTGGTAACATAAGAGGAAAAATGGCTGTTACTCACACCTAATCTAAGCACAACCACAGGGGATCCTGATTAGGCGGTTTCTCTTTGCAACGGTGAATGTTATCTGTTCTTTCCTGTTTCCCCTTTGTTATTGTTATTGCTTTTTTATTTAAACCACTCCACAAACCAATAACTTGTACATTGACCATGTATAATGAGCCATATGCTGTAGACGGTACTGCAAATTTATTGTGCTATTTTTGGGATGTACAAATGACACAAGAAGACTTAGTCTATTTATTAGTACGATCCCTGTTTAGAAAACCCAATGGAAGGTTATTTTTTTAAAAAATGGGGGGAAGAGGCCATACACAGCAGCTCCTGGCTTATTGCAGGCTGCAGACTTTTATTGGGGGGGGGGCTTTGGTTTATTAGAAAATTAAAGGGAAGATATGTTCCCGTTCAGAGATGCAGAAAGTCTTTGAAAGGACTGTGGAGAGGGAAGGAAGACTGGCAGGGGTCCTTCATTATTCTTTAAAAAAGAAAAGTAGTTCTATATGGATAAAAGATGCTCCAACAGGGAGTGTTTGAGAATACTCTCGTTCTTTCAGCATTTATTCAAGGCACATCACACATTGGCTAAGGGGAATCTAAAGGATATCAAAGACTATTACATGTGTAAAGGAAAACTGTCCATGACACTTTAGGAACTCCAGCATGTGACAAATGAAATAGGCTTGGTTTGCCAAGGAAACAAACGTCATATAAAGGAGACTAAGAAGAGCCTTGGGTTTAACTGTATCTCTCTGGTGGTGAGTTGTGATGGCACCTTGGTATCAAGGGATTGACAACAATCCCCAGACATCTGCCTTCTCCAGACTGGTGTCCTCTAGATCAGTGTTCCCCACCCTTGGGCCTCCAGCTGTTTTTGGACTACAATTCCCATCATCCTTGACCACTGGTCTTGCTAGCGAGGGATGATAGGAGTTGTAGTCCAAAAACAGCTGGAGGCCCAAGGTTGGGGAACACTGCTCTAGATGGTTTGGGCTACAGTTCCCATCCGTTCTGTCCAGCATGGGATGTGTTGTCAGGAAACAAAAACTGAGGTCCAGAACATCTCAGAAATACCAGGCCAGGGAAGACTACCCTGCCCCTACCCCCCACCCCCCAAAAAACACAAGCTGGTAGTGACTTTACCATATCAACAATACATCAAAATAATCATCAGAGTTAGGCACAGGTTAGAGTTCAATGTAATGTTATTGGGTATAACTGATGAATGACATGATGTCCCGAGGGCTTAGACTAGGGATGGAAAAATCTATCAACTCTAGATTCTCCAACTTTCTTATTTGGCCAGACTTAAGTTTACCTTGCCACATTTTCACATCAGTCTGCAATTATTATTATTTTTTAAGTCTTCACAAAAACCTGTCAGTATTTTAGAGCACAGTTCTACGGTAATATATGCATTTTGGCATGCAATTTTGTATGGGCACATTTTTGCAATCTGTTTTCCATAATAGAATGCCTTTTTGGGGGGGGGGAGAGGGGTGTTTTGAAATGTGTATTCTAAGCACACTTCCCCCCTAAACATACACATTCTTGCACACTTTCCATTTGTTTGTTGAAGAACAGTACCACCAGATTCAAAGGAATGTGGCAGAAGTTGCTCACTGGATAAGGCTGAGGTAGTCCAGTGTTCCTACTGGTGCATTTGCACCTCACTTACCTCCTGCTGTGTTGACACCCCACCTCTCCCTGCTGGGAAACAATAGCAACTCACCTGCCAGGAAGCTAGCATAGTGCCTCTGACCCAAGGAAATGGCTGTGTTTGTGCTGTGAAGTTTTATGAGCTGAACCTAATACTGCCCACTTTCATTAAAACAAAGCAAAAACTAAGATCCTGGTTCTCATGGATGTGAAGACATAACCAATGTGAGTAGGATCTGAGACCTTCAGGTATAGGGTGGTATAGAAATTAAATTAATAATAATAGTAATAATAATAATAATAATAATAATAATGGAATCTTAAAAGCTAAAGAGCAGCATCTCCATAGTTCAAGGAGGAGAATCAGTATCTACATACATAAACTATGCAAAATATATAATCTGGGGTGGGGGAAATGTAAAAATCCAATCCTATGCATCCCTGTTGTTGCTGCTGTCATCCATCTGTCTTGGGAAACGGAGACAACAACAACAACTTTATTTATACCCCGCTCACCTGACTGGGTTTCCCCAGCCACTCTCGGCGGCTTATCTACAGCATATCTAAAAACATAATAAAAGCATCAAGCGTTAAAAACTGCCTGATACAGGGCTACCTTCAGATGTCTTCTGAAATTTGTTCCACAGGGAGGGTGCCACTACCAAGACAATGGAACAGTGCAGCTTTGCGAGGTGAAGTCAGACTGCTGGGAGGTTTCAGCACCTGCTGTGATTGTAGAGACTGATTCAGGAGAGACATGTTTTGTTGCAGCCGAGGCAGAAGAAGAAGAAGAAGAGTTTGGATTTGATATCCCACCTTTCACTCCCTTTAAGGAGTCTCAAAGCGGCTAACATTCTCCTTTCCCTTCCTCCCCCATAACAAACACTCTGTGAGGTGAGTGGGGCTGAGAGACTTCAAAGAAGTGTGACTGGCCCAAGGTCACCCAGCAGCTGCATGTGGAGGAGCGGAGATGCGAACCCGGTTCCCCAGATTATGAGACTACCGCTCTTAACCACTACACCACACTGGCTCAGATCAAGGCGTCCAGTTGTGCTGCTGCAGATGCACCATGGCATTTCTTCTCTCTGCAGTCATTCCTGCTCTGGTCACTGCTATGGATACACAACCTGACCGTCTGTCTCCAGGTACCAGGGTCATCTGCAAGGGATTCCCACATGGTGGGTTTGAGGTTACCAGCCTTCATGTCCTTTTTGCAGACATCTTTGTAGCACAGAGTTGGTCTGCCTATGGGCCTGGTGCCAGAAGCCAGCTACCCACAGAGCACATCCTTGGGGATCCTGCCATCTTCCATTCTGTGAACATGACCAAGCCAGCACAGGCAGAAGTGTGAACATGCTGGGAATGTGAGCTTGGGAGAGCACATATTTCTTTGAGACTCTGTCCCGCCATGTGATGCCCAAAATCTTCCTGATGGCATATGCAAGCCGTTGAGGCATCACTCCTGATGGTTGTAAGTTGCCCTTGACTCACTTCCATAAAGCAGCATGCTCAACACACAAGCCTGGCAGACCTTCATCTTGGTATTGGTTTGCTAGCATCACATTCTCAGCATTGATGGAGAGGTTGATGGTTATGGTGGAACCCAGGTAGACAAAGCTGCCTACCACCTCAAGCATGTGGTGGCAGAGGTGCATGGACTCCCTCTCCCCGAGACATTTCCTCGAATTCATGAAATGTTTTTGTTTATATAATTTGTGCCCTTTAGGGGAAATGTTCTTAGGGCCAATGTAGACATGGACATACACTTAAATATGTAGCAGGCAGCTGGATATCTTGCTTTTCATAACTAATTGTAGGTTGTGAGAGTCCATCTCTCACCACGAAGGCAGGAAATGAGAAGCTGAGACTTATCTCTTCATTTCCCCAAAAAGATTTCCCCCCTGAGACGGAGACTTCCCTGTTCTTTCTGAATACTTTCTCCCCATAAAGCCATGCTTGGCTGGTAGATGAGCGATGACTTGTGGTTGTAAGCAACTTTCTGGTGCCCCTTGATTAGCCAGATTGGATTGTTTCTTTGCTGGACTCGCTGACATCATGCATATTTTTATTTCCCCCATTGTTGACGAGAACGAGATCTTTCTATGTTCTATTCCATTTCGCTGCAGGAAGTGGGTTTTTTTTTGTTTTGGCAAGGGGCAAGAAGGGACACACTCTGGATCCTGTGTAAACACTATTCTTTGGTTGGGGCATCCTTTCCGTGTTCCTGAAAGGTTGCACATTGTTTCCATTTCTGCTCAAGTACGCTGGGTCAAAAGGAAGAGAAACACCTGATGTCAGTGGCTTTAATCACCTAATAAAGTCTTTCATCTCCCACCCACCCACCCAACCAGCTCAGCTGGCAACAAGTCAGAGGACACAACGAACTAAGTCATCGAGTGTTGTTCAAACTGTCAGCTCCTTTTGAGAGAGCTTCTCTCTGGCAGCCTGTGCAAATGTGTTTGGAAGAGGAGGAGGGGAAGAAGACCAAATGGGGGGGGTAGCAACAGGGGGGGGAGGAGGGAAGAGGGAAGAACCTTTCATGGCAAAATGCCCATGAAGCCTTGGCATCCTTCCAAGCCAACCTCCTCCTCTCTCCATCCCCTCCCTCTTCCACGGGTACAAGGACCTGCCAATCTGTTCTGCAACCTTCCCCCCCACCCTCCAAACACATACAGCAATTGCGACGTAAGTGGGAGCTGGCAGGCAGAGGCCAGCGGGATGACTTTCCAACAACTTTGCTCACGAGTGGCCCTCTTCTCAAAGCCTGGCACCTCCAGTCTCCTTCTCGGCTTCTCAGAGAGCTGGAGGGGGGCCAGCGCTTTAAAAGCCAATTCACCTCCTCCACCTTTTGTTGAGGATTGCTAAGCCTTGATCTGATTTTATTGACTCCGCCGTGCCAAAAGGGAGAGAGGATGCCAAGGGTCACCAGAACGCCTGCAGAATGCCACCGGCCCCATTGAGAGATGCCGCTGCAGACTTTAGCAGAGACTTTCTCTGATGAAAGAGAAGCAAAATGGCAAAGGGGGGGGGGTGTCTGTGCACCAGACGGCTGTATGAGTTTTACTTATCCAAACACACACACCACCTTGGTCTTGCTTTTCTCCTGTTGTCTTTCGCATCGTGCTTTTCCCTTTATAAACCACACGGTGGAAGGATTTGGAGGTCAAGTGAGGTAAGCTTCCCTCCCCCCCCGCCCCCCGCGACTCCATCCTTTTGCTGGCTAAGCCATGCATGCAGTGTGGCGCCATGGCCACTAGGAGCAGCAGAGAGGTGGCAGAAATAATGGATGGCTCAGTCAAGTATGCCGGAAGATACAGCTTCTGGCATTCCACCAATGGTGGATCAGGATAGGGAATTGAATTTACAGGAGGAGAAGGGAGGCCTACAGCCCTTCCCTCCAAGTAGTATAGCATGTCTCCTTCAAGATTACTTTATAAATTAAATTTGGCAGCAATGGAAGGAGTGGTACGGAGAGCCTGATAGCTGGAGTAGACTTGACATCATAGAATCAGAGAACTGTAGAGTTGAAAGGGACACTGTTGTTGTTTAGTCGTTTAGTCGTGTCCGACTCTTCGTGACCCCATGGACCAGAGCACACCAGGCACTCCTGTCTTCCACTGCCTCCCGCAGTTTGGTCAAACTCATGCTGGTAGCTTCGAGAACACCTCAATCTTTCCCAACATCAGGGGGTTTTCCAGGGAGTCTTCTCTTCTCATGAGGTGGACAAAGTATTGGAGCCTCAGCTTCAGGATCGGTCCTTCCAGTGAGCACTCAGGACCCAATTTCCTTCAGAATAGATAGGTTTGATCTTCTTGCAATCCATGGGACTCTCAAGAGTCTCCTCCAGCACCATAATTCAAAAGCATCAATTCTTTGGCGATCAGCCTTATTTATGGTCCAGCTCTCACTTCCATACATCACTACTGGGAAAACCATAGCTTTAGCTATATGGACCTTTGTCGGGACACTAAGGATCATCAAGTCCTGCAATGCAGGCATAAACAGCTGTCCCATACGGGGATGGAACATGCGACCTTGGAGTTATCAGCACTACACTCTAACCAACTGAGCTATCCATCTGAAGTCTGAAGTACCATGTCTCAACCCTTCTAATTTCCAGTTTGGGGTCCCAGGTATTCTCATAACTAGTACAGGCTCTAGGTTAGAGCCCACCCCCGACAAAGTGCCCTTGTTATGCTGATGGCCCTCCCTGTCTTGTTTGGGGCCTGGAGACCCCTGGAGCAAAGTGGAGGCAAGCAAAGTTGGTCATCCCATCACTAAGAAGAGTTCTTCTTGGTGAGCAACTTGGTCCGATGACAGATAGGACCAGATGGAAGCTTTTCATGCCTTGATATTCAGAACCTACCCTCGGTTCCCTTGGAAGTGAGAGCTGGACCATAAAGAAGGCTGATTGCCGAAGAATTGATGCTTTTGAATTATGGTGCTGGAGGAGACTCTTGAGAGTCCCATGGACTGCAAGAAGATCAAACCTATCCATTCTGAAGGAAATCAGCCCTGAGTGCTCACTGGAAGGACAGATCCTGAAGTTGAGGCTCCAATACTTTGGCCACCTCATGAGAAGAGAAGACTCCCTGGAAAAGAACCTGATGTTGGGAAAGATGGAGGGCACAAGGAGAAGGGGACGACAGAGGATGAGATGGTTGGACAGTGTTCTCGAAGCTACCAGCATGAGTTTGACCAAACTGCGGGAGGCAGTGGAAGGCAGGAGTGCCTGGCGTGCTCTGGTCCATGGGGTCATGAAGAGTCGAACTCGACTAAACAACAACACCACCCTCGGTTTCTGACCCCTCTTTGAAAAGTGGAAAGCCTTAAAGCAGCAGAAGAGAGCCTCCAACCTAGAGGCTGAATGCAGATCCTTGAGGTCTGTCTGGCTTATGACACTCTCCCCAAGCCATACTTCTGCCTTGCCCAGTATTGTTTTAGCCTGAACTTGCTCATGGATCCATGATAGAATGGGGTGTGCATAATGTGGGAAGAAACAGGTCTATTGTGCCCAAATTTGTCCCGTGCCTCACCCAACACTGGTATGTGACGCCCCCCAGCTGAAAAAGACCTGGCATGGAGTCTACCACTCACTTATCTCCCCAGCAACTCATGTTGGACACACAATCTGCATTTGTACTGCTGACTCCATGTGAGGTCATTTGAAGCACATCTGCAGGTCTTTTACTAGACTGCAGTCTCTGGTCCAGACTCAGGAGTCCCTAGCTCAGGGAAATCTAGCACTCAAGTTCCAGAAGTCTATGAAATATTGGGCTTGGTGTTCTCCAGTTTAGTGGTGGTACTTGGGTCTAGTGCCTTCTGTGTTGGCACCACCTCTGAATCTCTATCCAGATTAGGGCTAAACTCCAGAATAAGGTTGCCCCCTCGCCCACTCCCTCACTCTCTTGTCCAGCCCTGGGTTTACCTGTTGGCAGAAGCAGAACCTGAGGAGTATCCAAAGTTGTAAGTTACCACAGTGCAGCACTATGCTGGCCGCTCATGGGCATTGTGGGAAATTCGAAATGGCTGGCTTCCAATACTTCCAGATTGCTCCCACCCAGACCCATCTCTATAGAATATGTACATATTCCACCCAGTGGGATTAAGGAGACTGTGGAGAGGCATTCTGTTGACTCTCCTTCCATTGAAGGGTTGTGTCATCAGTGATACACAATCTACTTCACCATAGCATTGAGACATCAAATAGCCTGAAGAGACACAATGAAGCAGTTTTACTGCTGAAGCTAAGAAGGTCCATCCTTCTAAGGTTTCATGGGAAGAGAAACCTGCAAGCTATACTGAAGCTTTCTGAGTGTAAGGCAAATGTTTGTTTTTTTAATGAGAGGGAAATAGAGTAGAGAGCCTGGAGCAGCTCTAGGCAATATATAAATGTGGCATCAGTTATCTTTCGGGTGGCTTTGCCACACACACTGCTAGTACCCAAGCAATTTCATGGCTGTTTGAATGATTCGCTATGAGCATGGACTGCCATTTTGAATGCTACTGCAATTGTGTAGTATGAGCGTCAGCAAACAAAATGGCTGCGTGTGGAATTTGGGGGGTGTCTTTGTCCTTGTAATCACAACCAAGGGGACCAAAAGTGGCAAAACACACACACACACACACACACACACACCCTATGGAGAGAGAGAGAGAAGATGGACATGCCAGCTACAGCCTTCCTTCTCTCAAAAACATAAGAATATAATATTTTCCTTTTTAAAAAAAGTAATGTTGTTAATATGTATCTAACATTCCGTGTTAAGGTTGAATGTTAGCAGGGTCAAGGGGAGAAACTTGGAACAATGTTGCGTTGCTATACAGCATATTTTCCAAAATGATTCACCCTGAAGGTTCATTTCCTTCTTGTCTGAGTAATTGGATACTTTGGACACCCTGCAGCTGCTTCAGGTGAGATAATAGCCAGTTATCGCAAAGTACCAATGCTCACATTAATGCTTGTAGACTATTCTGGTCTTGCTAAATAGAGCACAATGGATTAGAAGATCCCTCCCCCTCCTGCTGTTTGAATTTTCAGCCTTTCCAGAGATGCTGGGAGCCTTATAAAGCTACATCCGAGGCTCTCTTGGACAACATTCAGTAGTGGATGGACTCAGCAAGGGGCATCAGCCTGCTTCAAAATGATCAGACGCCTCTTTCTCAGTTAAGACGATGAAGAAACGACTGAGCTTCTGCTTCAGAATAAATGTGAAGTCCACAGCAAAGCAAATTTCTCTCATATGTTAAATTTGGCCACAGTTCAGAATTCATGCGCACACACAGAGAGAGACAATGACACAAATCTGAATATTTTCAGTATGGTTTTTGACATGTGTTTGAAGGATACACACACACACACACACACACACACAATAATATTGAAACACTTGTACTTTTTATGTTGCTGTTATTAGGGATGGAGGAGAACTTTGATTTGGTTTTCATATAAAGATGGACCTGCCAAATCTGTGAGCCAAAGCACAGCCATTCTTCAAAATTTGCACCTTTTCCGCAATATTCAGAATTTTGCAATGCAATGCTCCAGCCAGGTCATTTGTATAAAAAAAATTGCATACTTTGTGGGTAAAGTGTACATAAAAATGCATATTCTGGTGAAAGTAACATATAAGCACAAATGAATAATGTTCAGGGAAACTCTTTGCAAAAAAATGTGTTTATTAGGCAAAATTGAGAAATTCACACACACACACAAAAGAGTCTGTAAACTGCTGTTGAAATGTGAAGATCTGAATTTAAGATTAGAAAAATAAGAAACTGAGAGAAACCTCATGTGGCCGATTTATCCATCCTGGTTGCCATTTTAAGTCAGAGAACATGTATCACTGTAACACCTCCTCTTGCAGTATTGTCATCTATGGCTTAGTTTCCCATCAAATCCTGCAGTGTCATGTTTCTTGGCCAAATCCACAGCAAGCTTTAAGTGTCAGCTCCACAATTGACTCCTGTTCCTTCTCAGAGCTGAAAATGAGAAAGGTGTTGTAGATTCCTTGAACTCTCCCATGGTAAAAGTAAAGGTAAAGGACCTCTGGACGGTTAAGACTAGTCAAACTTGACTATGGGGTGCGGCACTCATCTTGCTTCAGGCCGAGGGAGTCGGCGTTTGTCTGCAGACAGCCTTCTGGGTCATGTGGCAAGCATGACTAAACCGCTTCTGGCGCAACGGGGCACCGTGACAAGTGCCAGAGCACATGAAAATGCCATTTACCGTTGGCTAAGCATCCCTTGAGAGTCCCATGGACTGCAAGAAGATCAAACCTATCCATTCTGAAGGAAAGCAGCCCTGAGTGCTCCCTGGAAGGACAGATCCTGAAGCTGAGACTCCAATACTTTGGCCAGCTCATGAGAAGAGAAGACTCTCTGGAAAAGACCCTGATGTTGGGAAAGATGGAGGGCACAAGAAGGGGACGACAGAGGACGAGATGGTTGGAGAGTGTTCTCGAAGCTACCAGCATGAGTTTGACCAAACTGTGGGAGGCAGTGGAAGACAGGAGTGCCTGGTGTACTCTGGTCCATGGGGTCATGAAGAGTCGGACACAACTAAAGGACTAAACAACAACAACAACAAGAACCCCTGTGCCCCCCCATCCCATGCTACACCACTGAACTGGTTGGCAACTATGGAAAACAGGATGCTTGACCGCATAAGCCTTTGAGCTGATCCAGCAGAGATCTTGTGTTTTTAAGAAATGCACAACTGCCCTAGTATCCCAGTGACACATGGTCACAGATATTTTGCGATTCATTCTCATCTCATTAGAGGTGTTAGTGGTTGAGATGGCAGTATTTGTGTACAGCCTGCCTAATTTGTGTACAGGCACACATGCCTAATGCAAACAGGAACACCAGGGCAAAGGTGTAATGACCCCAGTTGTTGATTGCTGCAAAATATTTTTTTTCCTGCTGTCTTTGTTCTTCTAAGAGCCCAGTGTCATAGGCCTTGCAGAGCAAGGCAGGAAATTAAACAATAACTTGTGTGATTAATGCTAGAGCCTCAGAGAGTGTCCATAGGGAGCAGAAAGGCATCAGAAACAAAGGTCTAAGGACAGCCAAGCAGGTTTAGAGAGCGAGAGTGCTCTATAGCACACAGTTAAGGTTGTTCCGTGCAATCTGTGTGTTCACTCTTTGCATTTAAATTAGGGGTATGCAGTGAATTCAGATGAGCAGCAACTCTGGAATCAAAGCGGGCAACTTTGGACATATTTCAGGAGCAATGAAGAACTGGGCAACCAAATTAGAATCATAGCATTGCAAGGGGCCACGATGGCCATTTGTTCCAACCCCCTGCAATGCAGGAATCTTTCGCCCAACATGGAGCAAAAACCCATGACCCTGAGATCAATATTCTCATTCTCTCCCAACTGAGCTAAACTGAGCTCCAGTTGCGCTCAGTTCAGTTTGAGGAAGGCAGGATTGCAAGGTCCTCCTAGCCCTACAATGGAAGCCTCAGAGTTGGCCCAATTCATTGAGTATAATGATCTCAGAAGCCCTATTCTGTTATTCAAACTGTGTGGACACATGGGAGCATACACACTTCCCCACAGGGGTGGAGGAAGGGGGGTGCGGTGGGGGCGTGGCCACCCAGGTTGTCACTACTGAGGGGGGTGACAAAATGCCAGGCGGCACTCACCATGGGGCCTGCAGCGCACCCGAGCCACACGTCTTTTCTGGGAGTGACGCAGTGGCTGGGGCTCCCGCAGGCTCCGCGCTGCCCCAAATGGTCTGCCTGCTGCCTCCCCCTCAGCTGTAGGGCGGCTGAGTGGGAGAAGGCAGGCAGACTCCTCAGAGGCCCCATTGAGTGTCCTGCCCCGGTTCACCCCGCCCCGTGGGTGGCTGGCCCCACCCCTGGGTGCAAGGCATGCACACCACCCCAGGCCCCTGATCAATTTGCTCCGCCACTGCTTCCAGAGCCAGGCAAAGGCCTGGGCCAGGTAGGTAATGTGGCCCCCTCTTTTTCTCTTGTGCTGCCAGCCATGGCCCCAGGGAATCCGCCCACCACCACCACCGCCTTTGCGCCTCTGCGTTCGCCCCAGTGCATCCCCTGCGGTTGTGAATATGCTGACCGAGGCCCCCTTTGGAATCGGAGGCCCAGGCCAAGTGGCCCATATGCCCCCCCTCTGTCTGGGCCTGGCTGCTTCCCCACCTGTGAGGCCTCCTGCCCCCAATACCCAAATAAGAAGGGTTCCCAAAAGAGAGGAAGATACTAGCTGCATTCAGCTGGATGTGGTTAGACTCTCCCTTCAAACATTTGGCCTCAATGTGTGAAAGGTTGGTGGGGGACAAGCCCCCACAGAGTCATTCGGAACAGGTCTAGCACACACACACACATGCTCCAAACACAGTTTACAGTGGTACCTCAGGTTAAGTACTTAATTCGTTCCGGAGGTCCGTACTTAACCTGAAACTGTTCTTAACCTGAAGCACCACTTTAGCTAATGGGGCCTCCTGCTGCTGCCGCGCCGCCAGAGCACAATTTCTGTTCTTATCCTGAAGCAAAGTTCTTAACCTGAAGTACTATTTCTGGGTTAGCGGAGTCTGTAACCTGAAGCATATGTATCCTGAAGCTTATGTAACCTCAGGTACCACTGTATAAGCTTTTATAACAGCTGTGGAGAACCCGAGATCCAAAGCCAAATGTGGCCCTCCAAGTCTATCTGGCCCTGTGGACTTTTCCCAGGCCACACCTTTCCCTAGCTCTTCTCCACACCCTTTGTGTAGTTTTGCCTTCTTGGAATGAGGCCTTGAACTGTGATAATCATGCCTTGTACATGCCTGGATGGAGACTGGCGAGATCGTGTGTGTATATATATACAGAAACCTCTGACTTTTGTGTAGCTATATCACCACAATTTCTCCACCTAGATCTTCCTCGGAGTCCATCCATGTTTGCCTCTGGTCCTTGACCACCACTGGAACGTGGCTCCCAGGAGATCATCCATGCGGCCCTTGAGCAGCAAAGCTTTTCCCACTCCTGCTCTATAACTTAGAGAATTGGCATGAACTGAATTCCGACACATGGGTCCGAGCTCCGTAAATTTGCTCCTAAATTGCTAGTTGTATGCAGTGCTTGAAGATCCCACTTGTGAGAGTTGCCTCCTGGGTTTGCTAGTTCATTTGCTCACCTGGCTGGGTTCTTGTGCCTTTAAGGGCTGCCCAAGATGCAGGAATTAAATAGATGTGGCATGTCCACAGCATCCCATCTGTGTCCAGAGAATGCCTGCCTGTTCTTTCATTTTCTCATTTGTTGAATTAACATTTTATCAAGATTTTGACAGAAAGGAGAAGGGGAAACTGTTGCAGGAGGCAAAAGGACCATGGAAAATAATCAGAGAGCAAGGCTATCATCTCAATAATCCACAAACTCTATCTGCGACTCCAATAACAACAAAACCATATTCGTGCCCATGTTCTTTCTGGAAAGTAATGAAAGCCTTCTGTCTCACAGCCCAGATCTTATGCAGAGTTAATTTGATCAGTCTAGTGATTCTCTGCAGAACTGTCAACTCCCAAAGCTTCCTTAACAGGTTGAATGTCCACCTGTCAGGTTCCTGGTTAAAAGCTCAGAACCAGTGTTTTTCTTCTAGAGAAACAGTGCCAGTACTGTGTACCCTTGGGTGTCCCTAGAAAAAAAAGCACCGCTCAGAACCCGCTCAGAAACAGAAACAAAAAGACCCAATGGCAGCTCTAATCCATGCCCAAGGTCCACGCAGGAATACTTCTCTAAGCTTCTCTTTACTTATGAACATTTGTACATGATAACGGAATAGTTTTTAATATGTCAGCAAGGTGTCTTCAGCAAGAGTCCATTTTCTGCTAGGGCTCGTTTCACCTCTGCAATGCCAAACCTGTGTCCAAAAGGTGGGATATGCTAATTATTTCACATATCTTCTGCACTAGATCTAAGCAACCCTACAGTCATAGTTGGTTGGTTTTAAGCAACAATAACACCTGTATAGGTGTGTCCACTCTCTCTCCTGCCAAACCCTTCCAGATCACTAGGAAGCAAAAGCTTAGGCTGGAATCAATGGGTGAACTTCCACTTTTGCAACAGAACTTCCTCTCCTTGCCATTGCAATCACCCAGTAGTTATGGATATGCTTATTCTCTGTTAATATCCTCTATTAATCTTAATTATCTACCCTGATGCCTGTGAGTATGGGTCTCTCTAGTTGCTTCTTAGTGTGTGGAGAAGGGTTTCCTTTGTGTCTGTCCTGGACCAACTGCAAATCAAAGCAAATTGTCTTAGGCTGCTTTGGATATTTCCCAAACAATCCCTAGCATCAGTGCCTTCTGTCCCAACCGCAATGTTCTTACAAGTCTCCCTGGTTGATTGGAAAGATTGGGACATTTGCGAGTACAACAGATTGTCTGATTATCCCTTGAGATGCCCTCAGTTGATCCCAACTAATAGCACGTAGCAAATACCAGCTAAATGAAATGCCCAGTGTATGTGCCACAGATTCTGTAATACAACACACACAGAGACACAAACATGTCCATGGGGGTATGCATACTAGGGTTGTGCACGGGCCCCCAAGTTCCCCTTGTATCTGTTTCTGTGCTTAAAAAACAACAACTCCTCTGATCTGAATCACTCTGTGCTCACCCTGTTTCACTCTCTGATTTAGATTCGGAGCTACTTTCCCCACACACATTCACACAGAGACACAAAATATGACTATAACCTTTTTTTCATTTTTTTGGCAGAAGCAGATGAAATTTGCAGGCACAGGAGCCCCCGCCAGAATGGATTAAGCCTGCCAAATTGCAGATCGAAGTTCCTATTCCTCCATAACCCATTACAGATAGGTAGTGTGTATCTGAAGAAGTGTGCATGCACACGAAAGCTCATACCAAGAACTAACTTAGTTGGTCTTTAAGGTGCTACTGGAAGGGGAAAAAAATTTTGTTTCTCCATACCCCATATTAGGATGATACATTTCTTAGGCAAACTAAACCTCCAAAACCAGACAGGGATCAGCTTTTGTCTCTTCCTCTTTCTTACTTGAAAATAATTAAGAGGTGGCCAGGTGGTGTGCATTCTAACTTGATTTTGAGCGGACAAAGGGAGAAGAGGGAGCAGACTGGGGGGGGGTAGGTGTTGGAAGCCAAGCAGGTAACAGGATTTAGTGAGCAAGAAGAGGCTATGGCAGAGAGCAGCCCAGAATCAGAGGCAGGAGTGGAGGAGTGGGGTCAGGAAACAGAGATGAGGTGGGCTGCTGAAGAATCTAGGGAGCCTTCACCTCCTGCTATGACCAGCTCCCCCACCCCCCATGGTCTCCCATTAGACAAAGGGGAATGATGAAGGCCGAGCAAAGGGAGACAAGATGGAGACTCAGGTTGTTGTGGAAGGACCTGGAGGAGTCGCTTTGGAGAGCGGTGGGAAGGACCTTCAGTCCTCACAAATGCTTCACTGGGGCACGATCTCACCTGAAACCATGCAATATCTTGCGTGCACCAGAAGATCTCAGAAGATCTTGGCAGAAATTGGTGCCAATGCCGGTGCCACTTCTCTGCTGCTGGTGTAGGCAGCAGGGCAAGCAGGGCACCATTGGTGGTGGCACCTTGGGGGCTTTTGTCACCTGAGGCCTCACCCCACCTAGTGGACTTGCCCTGAGTCAGGATCCAGTATCTGTAGTACATTTCTTGTGCACGATGAGCGTATCCTCCTCCTCATGCATAAGAAACAATAGTGAAAAAGATTGCCATACATACCATGTGCATTCACAGGCATGATCTGCATGCTCCAACATCACCACATTATAATCACTTAAAGGAGAAGAATAATGGGAATTGGGCTTGAGTGCATAGGGTATATGGATGCTGGGATGTACTAAAAGGGATAGCACCCAGTTAACTTACTGTGTCTGACTATGGAGTCCATGAATGTATGCATATTATTTTGACAGTGCTGGCCATTAAAAAAAATCATCAAAGAAGCAGCTGGAACCAGTGGAAAACCAACTGTTTCTGGAAAGTGCAGATAGGAGGTGCCCGTCATAGCTCAACATGAATGCTGTCCACAGAAGAGGGGCAGCCACACTAAAAGTCCTGGTCTGAGCTAAAACAGCAACAATATTTATTACGGCCATAGGCCCATACAAGTAAAAACAACACATAAATAACAGCTTGTGTACGTGGGAAGAAGAAAAAAAAACAGCCGCTAAAACACCACAATAACACTAAAATACTATAAAATAGAATGGCATACTACGCCTTAGTTAGCTTGTAGTGCTCCTTGGCGTCGCTTTTGGGTAAGGACAGCGACCAGGAACCTTGCCACTTTCAGGGTCGTATGAGTATCCTTATCCTGCAAGATTTGGGCAAGGTGGAATTTTGGTGGGGTACCCTCTAGTTTCTGTATGATTGATCCCAACAAATTTGCCCGTGGCACATTGAACAGGGGGCAAGTGAACATGATGTGCTGGAGCGACTCCGGCGTCTCCTTATCACATTCGCACGTGGCGGGGGCTTGGCCCTTTGAGAATCTATGTCTCAGGACGTTGGAGGGAAAAACGTTGAACCTCGCTTTGGTGAAGGCCAGTCTATGGGCAACAGTCGAAAGGGAGGAGAGGTATGATGGAACGCAGTAAGTTAAAGTGATACCAATGTTCTGGGGCAAACAAACACCTCCCCCCAGCATATAGTTTCGCTGTAGATCGATGTCATCCAGTCTTTGGCGGATCAGTCTTTGAGCAGTAATTTGGTCTAGTTTTAGGGAATCTGAAGGAGAGATTCCGTAACTCAGGAGTTTGGCATGAATTCTACTAGTCCAAAGGCTAGAGAATTCATCTCGCCATAAGCATTGGACAAGGTAGTGGTTTGGTAATCTATGCCACAATGATAACCAATAATTGAAGACTTGCTTCCACAGGCAAGTTTCTAAGGATGCGATCTTCAGTTCTAGTCGCATGGCTGCGTTGCTTACGCACAGGGGGAGCATTAGGAGCCGACGCAGGAATTGATTTTGCAGTGTCTCAAGAGGAGCAAGGTCTGTCATCACGGCCCAAAGCGGGGCAGCATAGGCCAGCACGGCAGCCACTTTTGCCTTGAACACCTTTAGGGCCGAGGGAACATGCAAAGCTCCATCCGAAAAAAAGAATCGGAGGAGCGCATATGACAGAGTTTTGGCCTTGTTAAGTAGGTGTTGAATTTGAGCTTTCCACCCCAAATTGTGTTGAAAAATAACTCCTAGGTATTGAAATTTTAGGACTTGCTCAATTTTTGCTCCGCCAAGCTTCCATTCGTATAATCTCCGGCTTCTGGAGAAAATCAGAATCTTGGATCCTGGTCTGAGCTAGTGCAGAGCAGGTTTCTAGGATATTTGAAAATCGCAAGAGAGAGACTCCTGCAGACCACAGTGATCTGCTGGGTATTTAAGGGATATGGTAGCCTCTCCCTTCTTATGGACCTAGTACCCCATGTGCAAATGGAAAGACTACTATGGATTTTGGATCACTTTTCTCACACAGCATTCTTCTGCTATGTTGGAAATACGGTGGTACCTTGGTTCTCAAACCTAATTCGTTCTGGAAGTCCGTTCCAAAACCAAAGCGTTCCAAAACCAGGGTGTGCCTTCCCATATAAAGTAATGCAAAATGGATTAATCCGTTGCGTACTTTTAAAAACAACCCCTAAAACAGCAATTTAACATGAATTTTGCTATCTAACGAGACTATTGATCCACAAAATGAAAGCAATAAACAATGTTCCACAGTCAGACAATCAACCAACCAGTAGCTGAACTGGGTTCCACACAGTCACACAAAAAAGAGCAATAAAAAGGCAAAATAAATAGCAAAAACAGACAGACCTCAGCAGAACACTCAAATCGGAAGTGTGGCACTCAAAACGGAAGCGTAACACTCAAAACGGAGAAAGTTCAGCTTCTGAAAAAGGTTCGCAAACCGGAACACTTACTTCTGGGTTTGCAGTGTTTGGGTTCCAAGTTGTTTGAGTACCAAGGCATTTGAAAACCAAGGTACCACTGCAGTCCTTCTGAGGGTAGAAGTGAGACTTGCAGTTGTTTGTTGAATTTATACCCTACCCTTCCTCTCGGAGGAGCCCAGGGCCGTTCCAGGTAGCGGAAGAGCCTCTCTAGATCAAAGAGAGTGGGCAAGACCTGGTCAGAGCTTCATACGCACAATCCTCCAGCTTTTAGAAAATTGCACAGCTTGCAAAATTCAGCTTGCAATTTCTGTTTCATTTAGGACAGATTATAGGGAAGCATAGAAGAACTATGCATTGCCAAAGGGAGAGGCCGAGCGAGCGATTCTCAGCTGCTCCGCTGGGGTCAGATAGGCTTTATGCAAAGGCTCCTGTCATTGCCGATGAAGATCTTGGGGTTACATCCACATTGTGTGTGTGGTTTGTGTGTTGGCTTAGCCCAGATCACCGGATCAGATAGTATAAGAGCCACACGCTAGAAATATGATACCGTGCAACCGCCAGGTTATAAAAATCTGAGCAATTCTTAAGGAGAGACGCTATAAGCAAGAGTGGATTCTATATAACTGTAACTTAAAAGGTTGACCTTCTTCCCCGTGGAATCAGCACACATGCACAAATCCACGCCTACAAAACCATATTTTCAACGATGCTGAGCCTATGGATTACTGGCTTGGGCTTTTGCACACACACAAAAAAAGTTGCTAGGCAACCAGCCAGGGGTTGCTATGGCATTTTCGAGTAGAGCAGCTGGGCCAATCAGTGCTAACTGTGAGCTAGTGAAGGCGTAAAACCTCTAAATTTAATGTCAGTGCAGACAGGAAGGGAAGCTGTTGAGGCATTGTATGATGCTGATCGTGTGCTTGCTAAATGCGGACAACATGGCCCCTGTGATTAGGACCAGCACACTAATGAATATTCATTGGGCTGATTAAAGCAAAGTCAATTAACTACTTGACTGCTCTTTTTTTTTTTTTTAGCATCCCAAACTTGATTATATTCTTCCTTGCTTTTCACCATTTGGGGAGCAGAGATACTCCTTGCCATTATTTCTCTCCCTCCCTGTTTCCTAGGGATTGCTATGTGTATTTCTTGCTTTATTGTTTGTTTTTTTACTGACAATCACACCTCCTA
Source organism: Podarcis siculus (assembly GCA_034642415.1). Taxonomy (NCBI): domain Eukaryota; kingdom Metazoa; phylum Chordata; class Lepidosauria; order Squamata; family Lacertidae; genus Podarcis; species Podarcis siculus. Next base: position 846 of record JAXCMG010013653.1, on the reverse strand, counting down.
TTCCAGTTTTTTACAGGGCTTTTTTGTTTTTTAATAAAGAAAAAAATCACCAGCAAACTCGGCTCTTCTATAGGGCTACTGCCTTCTGTTACTGGGAAGCTGAGGCGGTCATGGTTTGCCTTAAGTTCCTTTAAAACATGAAGGAGATTTAAATACCAAAATACTGCAACAAGACAAACATACACACATAAATTTGCACCTCTCTCAAGTTCCAAGACAGGAGAGAGGTCAAGGGCAGTACAGTTTTGAAATAAGCTTCTGTTAAATCAAGGCAAAATGGCAAGATAGCCACCATTTAAAAATAGGAATATTGTGGTAAATCAAATAATATCTCAAAGACATCAAAGTCTTCTACAGATACATTGTTGTTGTTGTTGTTTTTAAAAAAAGGAAAATGAGATTATAGTACATATAGACGCTTCTGTAATTATACATTATTTTTCCAAAATATTCTCTCAAAAACATGTCATCCAAGAAATTAAAGTTACACTTCTGCAGAATCCTATTTCTTGCCCTGCTATCAACATGAATAATTCCTGGTGTTTTGTAAGCACCATTCAGATAAATATAAAAATAGATGGTGTGTGTGTGTGTGTTATGACCTTTCCTATCTTAATTTGCAAATTCTCCAATTTTAATGTAATGTTTTTCTTCATGTGGTATTTATAATCTAAATGGAGACTCTCAGATGAGAGACACTGCTCTGAGTCTTCTTCTGTGTGAGATATATTAATAGGTGCAATTAATATAAGCAATAGACTGGGAGGAGGAGGAGGAGGAGGAGGAGGAGGAGGAGGAGGAAGAAGAAGAAGAAGAAGAAGAAGAAGAAGAAGAAGAAGAAGAAGA
>JAXCMG010013651.1:0-26271 GCA_034642415.1 Podarcis siculus | reverse complement strand
TCGCACACTAACTTCAATAATTGTTGTATTTGCTTATTCCTCCCCCCCTTCGTTACATTCTGCCTTTTTTTTCTGTGCTACTCAATAGGAATCTCAACTCATGAAGTGACTGGGGAGTTCTTTTTTAAAAAAATCTCAGCTGTAACCCTGCTGTGCAACGTACGATTAAAAATGTGACAGAGCCATGATGTACGGGCCTATTAGTGGGGCCATGAGAGGCACAGGGTGACGGCCGAAGGCGTTTGAACCACCTGAGAAATGCATTTATAGCCCAGTTAAACACACCCTGGGGTGCCATAAGGCTGTTGTAATACGGAAGGCTCCCTTTCCATTTTAATTAGATTTTTGGGAGGGGAGGGGGTACGGCATAAATGCATCTAGTGTAATTAGAGTTCTCCGGTGGGGGTTTCTAAAAGTTATTTTGGATGTATTTTGTGTTATTATCAAACCTATATTTAGACAAAGGTCCCAGAAAGGATTCTAACCCACCTGATCAACAGCAGATGATGCCCGGGAGCTCCAGTCTTTCCAAATTCACTGCCCAAAAGTGGAACAACATTTAGTCTCTGAAAACCAGGACTTTTTCATTGTTTTTTTGGGTGGAACCATTGTTCTACTCCTCAAGACCATGGAAAAAAATGGTTACCTCCAAGTAGCATCTGATGAGATCTTGGAAATGACAAGCAGCAAATATAAGGGATTCAGACTATGGACATGGAATCCTTAAGAACTTTTGCAGTATCACTGAAGCACCAGTTTTACAGATCATCTAGTCAGAATCTCCATTAAGCAGCTAAGTGCGCGAATTATTCTCTGAGAGTCAACCAACAGCCTTCTTAATTCAGAATCCTGTTTTGCACAGTAGCTAACCAGCTGCCTCTAGGAAGCTCATAAGCAGAACACAAGGGCCATAATCTTCCACTATTGTTCCCCAGCATCTAATATTCAGAGGGTAGATTGCCCCTGAAGATGGTGGTTCTACACAGCCAGAATGACTAATAGGCTACTCCTCCATGAATTTTCTAATCATCTCCAAAAGCCATGAGAACACAAGCCTTGCTAGATGGTTGCAAAGTTTACCTCTGACCAGGAAGCTAATTTCTACACCCACCCACATTATTCCTCTTCATCTATCATCTAGGCAAGCAAAAGGCATAATCCAACTGATAATATTTTGTGTAAGAGTCAGCAGATGATGCTTTTTAATTTTTGCATGGATTGTTTTTTATTGCATTGTAAACCCATTTAATTTTTTTTTAAAAAAATATGAAATTGTGGTATACAGAGTTTTTTTAAACAAACAAACAAACAAATAATCAGTGTAATTCAGGGACACATTTCATTTTGAGGGTGTGAAGCATTCGACTCTGCTGTGACTTTTGTGATCGGACAACATTTAGCTTGGTAAGTCTACATTTGATGAAGAAGCACACAAACTGCTTTTGGAAAACCAAAGAATTTTAATTTTACCTTCTGAAAATGTCAGGTAATGCTAAATAATAATAATAATAATAATAATAATAATAATAATAATAATATATAAAACAATGGCAAGTACTTGGCAATCATTTTTAACGATTTCTATGCAATTGTACACACATTTTACCAAGGAAAACTAAATTGTATTAATTTAACCAAAATATCTTTTGAATTCCCAAGTCACAACTTTCTGGCGCTGCTTGTTTGGAAAGTTGAAAAATTCAACACACCCTAATAATAGCCTACCTCATATTTAGTGCCTATGCCGCCTCTATCCACCCACTTCCGTCCCTCTTCCTCTGGCTTCTGCCTTTAACTTTCTTTCTTCTTCCCTGATTTAAATTATGCATGAAATCAACAAGTACTGGTGTCTTAACTGGGGCAAAATTTCTGCTCCTCTAAGACTGGAATATCCCCCATCATTACATCTGCTGTAAGCTCCTGTGCCTTTATTTAAGGGGATGTTTTGTGGTTCATCCTGAACAAAGCTAGATTAATTTTTAAAGATACAAATATATTCCCAAGCCAAGACCAGGATCTAGTAAAATGTTGTGCAGACACAGAAGGACACCCTAAGCACCTAGCTCACTATAGGGAACCCTTTTCTGTGCATAACATTATTATTCATTATCATAGAATCATCATCATCATCATCATGTTGGTGATCATTGTAGCATAACCTGGAAAGCTGTTGTATCAAGGAACGAGGTAAAGCTCCTAAATGGTGGGAGTGCTTTCAATTTATTATCCAAATACTGGTCTTGAAACCTTTGTAAGTTATTCCAGAATTGTTTTTTCTTGTTATTACAACAGGAAAATAGGACCCTGAGGCCAAGATGGTGGCTTTCCTCAAGTGATCCAGTTCCTCATTCATGGCTAATCTCAGATCTCAAGCAGTGCAAAGATCTGGAGATCCTAGACTTGTCCACCAGCAATTCTGCAACACAACAGCACCATTGAATAAACGCTGAAGCACCACTTACTCATCAAGATGTTAGCCACGGACAAGTCCCCAAGAAACTGTCCCTAGAAAGCACCAGTCACCATTCACCACTGCCGTAACTGCACAGCTGAAACCACTTAACCCAGTGGTGTCCAAACTTTTTTCAAAGAGGGCCAGATTTGATGAAGTGAAGGGCTGTGAGAGCCGACCAAAGTTGTTAACCTGTTTTTAGGATTGAAGCTGAGCTTTTTTATGATTTTACCCCAAAGTTGTTGAGGGATTTTTTAAGGATTTTGGACATGCCTGATTTAACCTAAACCAACTAAGGGGTGTACCATCCTCTTTGGATGAACCTCGAATCAAAGTGGACCATTTCAGGAGTATTTGGACCAGCAAGGCTGGTCTTCCCCAGAAGCAGATGGAAGCAAAGTGGTCTGGTTCTGAAACTTCCTTGTTTCATATTCCAAAGCAACTACTCTATTCCGAACTTAAAAATGGAAAGCGCAATGCTGGTGGTCAACAAAAGAGGTTGAAAGACTCTCTCAAGGCAAATCTTTAACAATGTAGTATAAACACCGACAACTGGGAAACACTGGCCTGCAAGCGCTCCAGTTGGAGAACAGCCTTTATCAAAGGTGTCATGGGCTTTGAAGACACTCAAACTCAGGACGCAAGGGAGAAAGGTGCTAAGAGGAAGGCATGCTTGGCAAATCCACACCATGATCCTTCCCACTGTGGAAGGATGTGTGGATCCAGAACTGACCTCCACAGTCACTTATGGACTCACTGTTAAAACAGTGTTCATGGAAGACAATCTTACTCGGCTACGAGTGATTGCAGAGGGAGGAGGAGGAGAAAAAGAAGAAGAAGAAGAAGAAGATCAGGATAGCTGTCAAGGAAGGGAAATGAAAAACTGTGCCTGTGAAAATGACTGGTTGTGGGTGAAGCCCAGTGGAATCACATTGTCCCAGGGGTCCTTGATGGGATGGTATTTTTTCCTCCCTCAGCTGTTTTCAGGGCTTCAGTTGATAATCCCCCTCCACACAAGTCAGTTGAGAGAATGTTGTCTCTACCGACTGGCACAGAGGAAAACAAAGAATGGCAGCTGAAGGGGAAACGTCTGCCTCTCTTAGCAAGGGCCCCTTTGGGGTGGTCCCTTTGATGATTCTACAGAACAGGCCCTGCTTGCCAGTCAGGAAACATCCAAAGCTAGAGAACACACTGCTCTGGGTTCAAAGCAAGGTGGGTTCTGCCCTAAGCAGACTGAAATGAAGTGGCCCCCTATCTGAAGCAGTTTCAAATTACTATTCCCTCAATGCACACTCCTAAAATAAGCAAAGAGTGAGGTAGCAAAGAGAGAGAGAGAATATTCTGAGTCCTTTAAGTATTTCCTGAAAGCCACCCAGATAATGGTAACATTGCTCCACCCACTTTCTTGCTCATTGTAGACTCTGTCAGTATAATCAGATTTACAGTTCATGCAAGCTATAATGTTGGTGTGCATGCAACTCTCCCATGCAGCTAATATGTGGCATAGTGCACTTCCTTTAGACAATAGCCCAATACTTCCAATGTGGAACTAACCCACATAATGGTGCTAATGTGAACAAACTTAAGGCAGAGTGTGATTGCCAAACTGTAAATCTGGCCTGGACTCCGCTTCACTACAATTAATCCAGAATGCAGCAGCTAGACTGGTGACTGGGAGCAGCCGCCGAGACCATATGACACCGGTCTTGAAAGAACTACACTGGCTCCCAGAACGTTTCTGAGCACAATTCAAAGTGTTGGTGTTGACCTTTAAAGCCCCAAACGGCCTCGGTCCAGTATACCTGAACGAGCGTCTCCACCTCCATCATTCTACCCGGACACTGTGGTCCAGCGCCGAGGGCCTTCTGGCAGTTCCCTCGTTGCGAGAAGCCAAGTTACAGGGAACCAGGCAGAGGGCCTTCTCAGTAGTGGCACCCGCCCTGTGGAACGCCCTCCCACCAGATGTCAAAGAGAAAAATAACTGCCAAACTTTTAGAAGACATCTGAAGGCAGCCCTGTTTAGGGAAGCTTTTAATGTTTAATAGGTTATTGTATTTTAGTGTTTTATTAGAAGCCACCCAGAGTGGCTGGGGAAACCCAGCCAGATGGGCGGGGTATAAATTATTATTATTATTATTATTATTATTATTCAGCGAGGAAAAACAGAGGACCAGACCCATGTCCTTTCACCATCGTTTTGAGCAGAATAGCATTCTGCCGCTTAAAAAGTCACACACAGCATGGGATATACACAAAGCAACAATGAAGAAGGTTCTATTTGTCTTTCTTGATAAATATGTTTGCCCTTGACAGAACTCTCCCTGCACCTTGGGTGAAAGGGATAGTTATTCAGAGGAGGTCACTATGCTCATTTCCAGAAATGGTTCCTTTCCCTAATCAGGGGGAGGAAGTGGAGGGGGGAAGAGGCCAGTGCTGTTGTGAACAATTGGAGGACAGAGTGTGTATCTGTGTCCTCTAGCCTTAATGATCCGTCCCAGGGCGACAACCAGTGGAGACATTTCATGTGAATGTTAGCAAAGCTATGGCTCTCCAGTGTTGTGAGGTCACCTGGTTCCGTCAGAGAAGGATGTGCCCGACTAATTTTTCATGTCACTCTTTGAGATGGGATTTGACTGCCTTTCAAAACGCCGGGGGAAATTGTATAGAATTGTAAGCCTGGAATTAAGATGGAAGGATCTGTCAATTTGAATTCTCTCTCCATTTCTAATTTTCCTAATCTTAAATTCAACTCACCACAATTCCACTCTTCACATCTGTGAGTAAGAAAAACAGCAACAACCCACATGAAGTTTCACCAGCATTTTAGCACAAATTTCTCCCGATAAAACTTGTTTTTATACGTTGTTTTGACTGGTGTACACAATTTTGTCTTGTGGTTTTCACTGGTATGCTCATATTTCCCTATTGCTGAACATGGTTTGGTTGGAGAACTGCACTGAAAACATGTAAATAAGGGTGAATTTCTAACCACGGCTGTGTTTCAGTTCACTTATTGTTTCAGAAAGTGCAAATTTGATGGATTCAGCCTTAAATGCATGCCAAGCTGAATTTATTCTCCATCCCTAGCATGGGAAGACAACAGTATCTGGATCAGATGTAGGGAGCCTCCAGCCCTTGGACTAAACATGGCCCTTTGCACCTGTCCATTTGGCCCTCCAAACTCTCCTGAGGCAACACCCCTTCTCCCCAGGCACCATTGCTCACTGTTCCTGCTCCACTTAAGTGCTTTTGCTTAGCTGGAAAGTGCCTCTAGACTGTGTTAGCACCTCTTGCTTGCTTGGATGAAGGATGGAGAGATGTTTGTTGGTGTAATGTGAACAAAGAGCTAATTTACACAGTGCTTGGGCTCATGTCTTGAGGAGGAAATCATATCTGGAAGTTCTAAGGTAGGGTGCCAGGTGCACTGGGTTACCATAGCAACACCCGCAAAGTTGATTATATGAGTTGCTGAGTTATTCACCCACCCACTGGTTCAGGAAGGGAGAGGTGGGTATAACAGTCTCCAAACCATACTAGAGGGTTCAGAAACTTCAGCTGGTGCAGAATTCAGCAACTAGGTTTGAGCATATGACACCAATCCTGGTCCCACTGCAATGGTTGCCAATTAGTTTCTGGACCCAATGTAAAGTGCTGGTTTTGGTGTGTAAAGCCTTAAACGGCTCAGGACTGCAATGCCTCAAGGACCGCCTCTCTCCATATGAACCAACCCAAACCCTGTGATCATCATCTGACACCCTTCTTTGTGTGCCTTTTGCCAAGAGAGGTCTGGAGGGAAGAACGGGGCCTTTTCTGCAGTGGCTCTCCATTTGTGGAATGCTCTTCCCAGGGAGGCTTGCCCGTCACCTTCCTTATACAGTGGAACTTCTTGTTGCGAACATGATCTGTACAGGAGGCACATTCGCAACCCGCAGCGTTCGCAACCCACAGCAACGCCGGTCGCAAGCGCCAAAACCTGGAAGTAACCCATTCTGGTACTTCCAGGTTCGGCGTGGTGCGCAACCCGAAATTGCATAACCTGAAGTGTCTGTAACCCGAGGTACCACTGTATATCTTTAAATGGCCTTTTAAATGTGTTTGTGAGAGGGGTTTCTTGGTTTTTGTTGTTGCTCTTATTATGATAAAATATTTTGTATTTTCGTGTTGTAAACTGCCCTGTGACCTTCGAGATAAAGGGCGGTATATGCATTTAAGAAATAAAGTAAATAATAATTTCCCTGGCTGTATTTGGCCCCAGAGGACACAGAGCTGGTCTGGCCATCATCCGGAGTAGGAGACTCCCCCCAAAAAAACATTCCCCCAGGTAGAAGTGGGCTTCATCCTGTGTGAATCTGACTGAAATCCTGCCCTCATCACTCTGGTTTTGTCTACCCTCTTTCCTCTACATAGCCGTGCCTTTAGGGAAAGAAGCAGGATGGAGGAGAGGCTGTTTCCGAAGCTCTCGTTGTCTATTTTGAGGCCACTGAGCCTCTGATGTTTATCGTCTGAGATCTTGTCACAACTGCAAAATCGCTGATGTGAAGATGCAAAGAGAATTGAGGCTGCAATGTAAATTCCATAAAACGGGGGGGGGGGAGAGTTTAAATTGAAACGCAGATTATTATCTCCACTTTGAACCCCACTCCCACATTCATCAATACACCAACCCTTTATATTGTTTCGTTGGTAACATAAGAGGAAAAATGGCTGTTACTCACACCTAATCTAAGCACAACCACAGGGGATCCTGATTAGGCGGTTTCTCTTTGCAACGGTGAATGTTATCTGTTCTTTCCTGTTTCCCCTTTGTTATTGTTATTGCTTTTTTATTTAAACCACTCCACAAACCAATAACTTGTACATTGACCATGTATAATGAGCCATATGCTGTAGACGGTACTGCAAATTTATTGTGCTATTTTTGGGATGTACAAATGACACAAGAAGACTTAGTCTATTTATTAGTACGATCCCTGTTTAGAAAACCCAATGGAAGGTTATTTTTTTAAAAAATGGGGGGAAGAGGCCATACACAGCAGCTCCTGGCTTATTGCAGGCTGCAGACTTTTATGGGGGGGGGGGCTTTGGTTTATTAGAAAATTAAAGGGAAGATATGTTCCCGTTCAGAGATGCAGAAAGTCTTTGAAAGGACTGTGGAGAGGGAAGGAAGACTGGCAGGGGTCCTTCATTATTCTTTAAAAAAGAAAAGTAGTTCTATATGGATAAAAGATGCTCCAACAGGGAGTGTTTGAGAATACTCTCGTTCTTTCAGCATTTATTCAAGGCACATCACACATTGGCTAAGGGGAATCTAAAGGATATCAAAGACTATTACATGTGTAAAGGAAAACTGTCCATGACACTTTAGGAACTCCAGCATGTGACAAATGAAATAGGCTTGGTTTGCCAAGGAAACAAACGTCATATAAAGGAGACTAAGAAGAGCCTTGGGTTTAACTGTATCTCTCTGGTGGTGAGTTGTGATGGCACCTTGGTATCAAGGGATTGACAACAATCCCCAGACATCTGCCTTCTCCAGACTGGTGTCCTCTAGATCAGTGTTCCCCACCCTTGGGCCTCCAGCTGTTTTTGGACTACAATTCCCATCATCCTTGACCACTGGTCTTGCTAGCGAGGGATGATAGGAGTTGTAGTCCAAAAACAGCTGGAGGCCCAAGGTTGGGGAACACTGCTCTAGATGGTTTGGGCTACAGTTCCCATCCGTTCTGTCCAGCATGGGATGTGTTGTCAGGAAACAAAAACTGAGGTCCAGAACATCTCAGAAATACCAGGCCAGGGAAGACTACCCTGCCCCTACCCCCCACCCCCCAAAAAACACAAGCTGGTAGTGACTTTACCATATCAACAATACATCAAAATAATCATCAGAGTTAGGCACAGGTTAGAGTTCAATGTAATGTTATTGGGTATAACTGATGAATGACATGATGTCCCGAGGGCTTAGACTAGGGATGGAAAAATCTATCAACTCTAGATTCTCCAACTTTCTTATTTGGCCAGACTTAAGTTTACCTTGCCACATTTTCACATCAGTCTGCAATTATTATTATTTTTTAAGTCTTCACAAAAACCTGTCAGTATTTTAGAGCACAGTTCTACGGTAATATATGCATTTTGGCATGCAATTTTGTATGGGCACATTTTTGCAATCTGTTTTCCATAATAGAATGCCTTTTTGGGGGGGGGGAGAGGGGTGTTTTGAAATGTGTATTCTAAGCACACTTCCCCCCTAAACATACACATTCTTGCACACTTTCCATTTGTTTGTTGAAGAACAGTACCACCAGATTCAAAGGAATGTGGCAGAAGTTGCTCACTGGATAAGGCTGAGGTAGTCCAGTGTTCCTACTGGTGCATTTGCACCTCACTTACCTCCTGCTGTGTTGACACCCCACCTCTCCCTGCTGGGAAACAATAGCAACTCACCTGCCAGGAAGCTAGCATAGTGCCTCTGACCCAAGGAAATGGCTGTGTTTGTGCTGTGAAGTTTTATGAGCTGAACCTAATACTGCCCACTTTCATTAAAACAAAGCAAAAACTAAGATCCTGGTTCTCATGGATGTGAAGACATAACCAATGTGAGTAGGATCTGAGACCTTCAGGTATAGGGTGGTATAGAAATTAAATTAATAATAATAGTAATAATAATAATAATAATAATAATAATGGAATCTTAAAAGCTAAAGAGCAGCATCTCCATAGTTCAAGGAGGAGAATCAGTATCTACATACATAAACTATGCAAAATATATAATCTGGGGTGGGGGAAATGTAAAAATCCAATCCTATGCATCCCTGTTGTTGCTGCTGTCATCCATCTGTCTTGGGAAACGGAGACAACAACAACAACTTTATTTATACCCCGCTCACCTGACTGGGTTTCCCCAGCCACTCTCGGCGGCTTATCTACAGCATATCTAAAAACATAATAAAAGCATCAAGCGTTAAAAACTGCCTGATACAGGGCTACCTTCAGATGTCTTCTGAAATTTGTTCCACAGGGAGGGTGCCACTACCAAGACAATGGAACAGTGCAGCTTTGCGAGGTGAAGTCAGACTGCTGGGAGGTTTCAGCACCTGCTGTGATTGTAGAGACTGATTCAGGAGAGACATGTTTTGTTGCAGCCGAGGCAGAAGAAGAAGAAGAAGAGTTTGGATTTGATATCCCACCTTTCACTCCCTTTAAGGAGTCTCAAAGCGGCTAACATTCTCCTTTCCCTTCCTCCCCCATAACAAACACTCTGTGAGGTGAGTGGGGCTGAGAGACTTCAAAGAAGTGTGACTGGCCCAAGGTCACCCAGCAGCTGCATGTGGAGGAGCGGAGATGCGAACCCGGTTCCCCAGATTATGAGACTACCGCTCTTAACCACTACACCACACTGGCTCAGATCAAGGCGTCCAGTTGTGCTGCTGCAGATGCACCATGGCATTTCTTCTCTCTGCAGTCATTCCTGCTCTGGTCACTGCTATGGATACACAACCTGACCGTCTGTCTCCAGGTACCAGGGTCATCTGCAAGGGATTCCCACATGGTGGGTTTGAGGTTACCAGCCTTCATGTCCTTTTTGCAGACATCTTTGTAGCACAGAGTTGGTCTGCCTATGGGCCTGGTGCCAGAAGCCAGCTACCCACAGAGCACATCCTTGGGGATCCTGCCATCTTCCATTCTGTGAACATGACCAAGCCAGCACAGGCAGAAGTGTGAACATGCTGGGAATGTGAGCTTGGGAGAGCACATATTTCTTTGAGACTCTGTCCCGCCATGTGATGCCCAAAATCTTCCTGATGGCATATGCAAGCCGTTGAGGCATCACTCCTGATGGTTGTAAGTTGCCCTTGACTCACTTCCATAAAGCAGCATGCTCAACACACAAGCCTGGCAGACCTTCATCTTGGTATTGGTTTGCTAGCATCACATTCTCAGCATTGATGGAGAGGTTGATGGTTATGGTGGAACCCAGGTAGACAAAGCTGCCTACCACCTCAAGCATGTGGTGGCAGAGGTGCATGGACTCCCTCTCCCCGAGACATTTCCTCGAATTCATGAAATGTTTTTGTTTATATAATTTGTGCCCTTTAGGGGAAATGTTCTTAGGGCCAATGTAGACATGGACATACACTTAAATATGTAGCAGGCAGCTGGATATCTTGCTTTTCATAACTAATTGTAGGTTGTGAGAGTCCATCTCTCACCACGAAGGCAGGAAATGAGAAGCTGAGACTTATCTCTTCATTTCCCCAAAAAGATTTCCCCCCTGAGACGGAGACTTCCCTGTTCTTTCTGAATACTTTCTCCCCATAAAGCCATGCTTGGCTGGTAGATGAGCGATGACTTGTGGTTGTAAGCAACTTTCTGGTGCCCCTTGATTAGCCAGATTGGATTGTTTCTTTGCTGGACTCGCTGACATCATGCATATTTTTATTTCCCCCATTGTTGACGAGAACGAGATCTTTCTATGTTCTATTCCATTTCGCTGCAGGAAGTGGGTTTTTTTTTGTTTTGGCAAGGGGCAAGAAGGGACACACTCTGGATCCTGTGTAAACACTATTCTTTGGTTGGGGCATCCTTTCCGTGTTCCTGAAAGGTTGCACATTGTTTCCATTTCTGCTCAAGTACGCTGGGTCAAAAGGAAGAGAAACACCTGATGTCAGTGGCTTTAATCACCTAATAAAGTCTTTCATCTCCCACCCACCCACCCAACCAGCTCAGCTGGCAACAAGTCAGAGGACACAACGAACTAAGTCATCGAGTGTTGTTCAAACTGTCAGCTCCTTTTGAGAGAGCTTCTCTCTGGCAGCCTGTGCAAATGTGTTTGGAAGAGGAGGAGGGGAAGAAGACCAAATGGGGGGGGTAGCAACAGGGGGGGGAGGAGGGAAGAGGGAAGAACCTTTCATGGCAAAATGCCCATGAAGCCTTGGCATCCTTCCAAGCCAACCTCCTCCTCTCTCCATCCCCTCCCTCTTCCACGGGTACAAGGACCTGCCAATCTGTTCTGCAACCTTCCCCCCCACCCTCCAAACACATACAGCAATTGCGACGTAAGTGGGAGCTGGCAGGCAGAGGCCAGCGGGATGACTTTCCAACAACTTTGCTCACGAGTGGCCCTCTTCTCAAAGCCTGGCACCTCCAGTCTCCTTCTCGGCTTCTCAGAGAGCTGGAGGGGGGCCAGCGCTTTAAAAGCCAATTCACCTCCTCCACCTTTTGTTGAGGATTGCTAAGCCTTGATCTGATTTTATTGACTCCGCCGTGCCAAAAGGGAGAGAGGATGCCAAGGGTCACCAGAACGCCTGCAGAATGCCACCGGCCCCATTGAGAGATGCCGCTGCAGACTTTAGCAGAGACTTTCTCTGATGAAAGAGAAGCAAAATGGCAAAGGGGGGGGGGTGTCTGTGCACCAGACGGCTGTATGAGTTTTACTTATCCAAACACACACACCACCTTGGTCTTGCTTTTCTCCTGTTGTCTTTCGCATCGTGCTTTTCCCTTTATAAACCACACGGTGGAAGGATTTGGAGGTCAAGTGAGGTAAGCTTCCCTCCCCCCCCGCCCCCCGCGACTCCATCCTTTTGCTGGCTAAGCCATGCATGCAGTGTGGCGCCATGGCCACTAGGAGCAGCAGAGAGGTGGCAGAAATAATGGATGGCTCAGTCAAGTATGCCGGAAGATACAGCTTCTGGCATTCCACCAATGGTGGATCAGGATAGGGAATTGAATTTACAGGAGGAGAAGGGAGGCCTACAGCCCTTCCCTCCAAGTAGTATAGCATGTCTCCTTCAAGATTACTTTATAAATTAAATTTGGCAGCAATGGAAGGAGTGGTACGGAGAGCCTGATAGCTGGAGTAGACTTGACATCATAGAATCAGAGAACTGTAGAGTTGAAAGGGACACTGTTGTTGTTTAGTCGTTTAGTCGTGTCCGACTCTTCGTGACCCCATGGACCAGAGCACACCAGGCACTCCTGTCTTCCACTGCCTCCCGCAGTTTGGTCAAACTCATGCTGGTAGCTTCGAGAACACCTCAATCTTTCCCAACATCAGGGGGTTTTCCAGGGAGTCTTCTCTTCTCATGAGGTGGACAAAGTATTGGAGCCTCAGCTTCAGGATCGGTCCTTCCAGTGAGCACTCAGGACCCAATTTCCTTCAGAATAGATAGGTTTGATCTTCTTGCAATCCATGGGACTCTCAAGAGTCTCCTCCAGCACCATAATTCAAAAGCATCAATTCTTTGGCGATCAGCCTTATTTATGGTCCAGCTCTCACTTCCATACATCACTACTGGGAAAACCATAGCTTTAGCTATATGGACCTTTGTCGGGACACTAAGGATCATCAAGTCCTGCAATGCAGGCATAAACAGCTGTCCCATACGGGGATGGAACATGCGACCTTGGAGTTATCAGCACTACACTCTAACCAACTGAGCTATCCATCTGAAGTCTGAAGTACCATGTCTCAACCCTTCTAATTTCCAGTTTGGGGTCCCAGGTATTCTCATAACTAGTACAGGCTCTAGGTTAGAGCCCACCCCCGACAAAGTGCCCTTGTTATGCTGATGGCCCTCCCTGTCTTGTTTGGGGCCTGGAGACCCCTGGAGCAAAGTGGAGGCAAGCAAAGTTGGTCATCCCATCACTAAGAAGAGTTCTTCTTGGTGAGCAACTTGGTCCGATGACAGATAGGACCAGATGGAAGCTTTTCATGCCTTGATATTCAGAACCTACCCTCGGTTCCCTTGGAAGTGAGAGCTGGACCATAAAGAAGGCTGATTGCCGAAGAATTGATGCTTTTGAATTATGGTGCTGGAGGAGACTCTTGAGAGTCCCATGGACTGCAAGAAGATCAAACCTATCCATTCTGAAGGAAATCAGCCCTGAGTGCTCACTGGAAGGACAGATCCTGAAGTTGAGGCTCCAATACTTTGGCCACCTCATGAGAAGAGAAGACTCCCTGGAAAAGAACCTGATGTTGGGAAAGATGGAGGGCACAAGGAGAAGGGGACGACAGAGGATGAGATGGTTGGACAGTGTTCTCGAAGCTACCAGCATGAGTTTGACCAAACTGCGGGAGGCAGTGGAAGGCAGGAGTGCCTGGCGTGCTCTGGTCCATGGGGTCATGAAGAGTCGAACTCGACTAAACAACAACACCACCCTCGGTTTCTGACCCCTCTTTGAAAAGTGGAAAGCCTTAAAGCAGCAGAAGAGAGCCTCCAACCTAGAGGCTGAATGCAGATCCTTGAGGTCTGTCTGGCTTATGACACTCTCCCCAAGCCATACTTCTGCCTTGCCCAGTATTGTTTTAGCCTGAACTTGCTCATGGATCCATGATAGAATGGGGTGTGCATAATGTGGGAAGAAACAGGTCTATTGTGCCCAAATTTGTCCCGTGCCTCACCCAACACTGGTATGTGACGCCCCCCAGCTGAAAAAGACCTGGCATGGAGTCTACCACTCACTTATCTCCCCAGCAACTCATGTTGGACACACAATCTGCATTTGTACTGCTGACTCCATGTGAGGTCATTTGAAGCACATCTGCAGGTCTTTTACTAGACTGCAGTCTCTGGTCCAGACTCAGGAGTCCCTAGCTCAGGGAAATCTAGCACTCAAGTTCCAGAAGTCTATGAAATATTGGGCTTGGTGTTCTCCAGTTTAGTGGTGGTACTTGGGTCTAGTGCCTTCTGTGTTGGCACCACCTCTGAATCTCTATCCAGATTAGGGCTAAACTCCAGAATAAGGTTGCCCCCTCGCCCACTCCCTCACTCTCTTGTCCAGCCCTGGGTTTACCTGTTGGCAGAAGCAGAACCTGAGGAGTATCCAAAGTTGTAAGTTACCACAGTGCAGCACTATGCTGGCCGCTCATGGGCATTGTGGGAAATTCGAAATGGCTGGCTTCCAATACTTCCAGATTGCTCCCACCCAGACCCATCTCTATAGAATATGTACATATTCCACCCAGTGGGATTAAGGAGACTGTGGAGAGGCATTCTGTTGACTCTCCTTCCATTGAAGGGTTGTGTCATCAGTGATACACAATCTACTTCACCATAGCATTGAGACATCAAATAGCCTGAAGAGACACAATGAAGCAGTTTTACTGCTGAAGCTAAGAAGGTCCATCCTTCTAAGGTTTCATGGGAAGAGAAACCTGCAAGCTATACTGAAGCTTTCTGAGTGTAAGGCAAATGTTTGTTTTTTTAATGAGAGGGAAATAGAGTAGAGAGCCTGGAGCAGCTCTAGGCAATATATAAATGTGGCATCAGTTATCTTTCGGGTGGCTTTGCCACACACACTGCTAGTACCCAAGCAATTTCATGGCTGTTTGAATGATTCGCTATGAGCATGGACTGCCATTTTGAATGCTACTGCAATTGTGTAGTATGAGCGTCAGCAAACAAAATGGCTGCGTGTGGAATTTGGGGGGTGTCTTTGTCCTTGTAATCACAACCAAGGGGACCAAAAGTGGCAAAACACACACACACACACACACACACACACCCTATGGAGAGAGAGAGAGAAGATGGACATGCCAGCTACAGCCTTCCTTCTCTCAAAAACATAAGAATATAATATTTTCCTTTTTAAAAAAAGTAATGTTGTTAATATGTATCTAACATTCCGTGTTAAGGTTGAATGTTAGCAGGGTCAAGGGGAGAAACTTGGAACAATGTTGCGTTGCTATACAGCATATTTTCCAAAATGATTCACCCTGAAGGTTCATTTCCTTCTTGTCTGAGTAATTGGATACTTTGGACACCCTGCAGCTGCTTCAGGTGAGATAATAGCCAGTTATCGCAAAGTACCAATGCTCACATTAATGCTTGTAGACTATTCTGGTCTTGCTAAATAGAGCACAATGGATTAGAAGATCCCTCCCCCTCCTGCTGTTTGAATTTTCAGCCTTTCCAGAGATGCTGGGAGCCTTATAAAGCTACATCCGAGGCTCTCTTGGACAACATTCAGTAGTGGATGGACTCAGCAAGGGGCATCAGCCTGCTTCAAAATGATCAGACGCCTCTTTCTCAGTTAAGACGATGAAGAAACGACTGAGCTTCTGCTTCAGAATAAATGTGAAGTCCACAGCAAAGCAAATTTCTCTCATATGTTAAATTTGGCCACAGTTCAGAATTCATGCGCACACACAGAGAGAGACAATGACACAAATCTGAATATTTTCAGTATGGTTTTTGACATGTGTTTGAAGGATACACACACACACACACACACACACACAATAATATTGAAACACTTGTACTTTTTATGTTGCTGTTATTAGGGATGGAGGAGAACTTTGATTTGGTTTTCATATAAAGATGGACCTGCCAAATCTGTGAGCCAAAGCACAGCCATTCTTCAAAATTTGCACCTTTTCCGCAATATTCAGAATTTTGCAATGCAATGCTCCAGCCAGGTCATTTGTATAAAAAAAATTGCATACTTTGTGGGTAAAGTGTACATAAAAATGCATATTCTGGTGAAAGTAACATATAAGCACAAATGAATAATGTTCAGGGAAACTCTTTGCAAAAAAATGTGTTTATTAGGCAAAATTGAGAAATTCACACACACACACAAAAGAGTCTGTAAACTGCTGTTGAAATGTGAAGATCTGAATTTAAGATTAGAAAAATAAGAAACTGAGAGAAACCTCATGTGGCCGATTTATCCATCCTGGTTGCCATTTTAAGTCAGAGAACATGTATCACTGTAACACCTCCTCTTGCAGTATTGTCATCTATGGCTTAGTTTCCCATCAAATCCTGCAGTGTCATGTTTCTTGGCCAAATCCACAGCAAGCTTTAAGTGTCAGCTCCACAATTGACTCCTGTTCCTTCTCAGAGCTGAAAATGAGAAAGGTGTTGTAGATTCCTTGAACTCTCCCATGGTAAAAGTAAAGGTAAAGGACCTCTGGACGGTTAAGACTAGTCAAACTTGACTATGGGGTGCGGCACTCATCTTGCTTCAGGCCGAGGGAGTCGGCGTTTGTCTGCAGACAGCCTTCTGGGTCATGTGGCAAGCATGACTAAACCGCTTCTGGCGCAACGGGGCACCGTGACAAGTGCCAGAGCACATGAAAATGCCATTTACCGTTGGCTAAGCATCCCTTGAGAGTCCCATGGACTGCAAGAAGATCAAACCTATCCATTCTGAAGGAAAGCAGCCCTGAGTGCTCCCTGGAAGGACAGATCCTGAAGCTGAGACTCCAATACTTTGGCCAGCTCATGAGAAGAGAAGACTCTCTGGAAAAGACCCTGATGTTGGGAAAGATGGAGGGCACAAGAAGGGGACGACAGAGGACGAGATGGTTGGAGAGTGTTCTCGAAGCTACCAGCATGAGTTTGACCAAACTGTGGGAGGCAGTGGAAGACAGGAGTGCCTGGTGTACTCTGGTCCATGGGGTCATGAAGAGTCGGACACAACTAAAGGACTAAACAACAACAACAACAAGAACCCCTGTGCCCCCCCATCCCATGCTACACCACTGAACTGGTTGGCAACTATGGAAAACAGGATGCTTGACCGCATAAGCCTTTGAGCTGATCCAGCAGAGATCTTGTGTTTTTAAGAAATGCACAACTGCCCTAGTATCCCAGTGACACATGGTCACAGATATTTTGCGATTCATTCTCATCTCATTAGAGGTGTTAGTGGTTGAGATGGCAGTATTTGTGTACAGCCTGCCTAATTTGTGTACAGGCACACATGCCTAATGCAAACAGGAACACCAGGGCAAAGGTGTAATGACCCCAGTTGTTGATTGCTGCAAAATATTTTTTTTCCTGCTGTCTTTGTTCTTCTAAGAGCCCAGTGTCATAGGCCTTGCAGAGCAAGGCAGGAAATTAAACAATAACTTGTGTGATTAATGCTAGAGCCTCAGAGAGTGTCCATAGGGAGCAGAAAGGCATCAGAAACAAAGGTCTAAGGACAGCCAAGCAGGTTTAGAGAGCGAGAGTGCTCTATAGCACACAGTTAAGGTTGTTCCGTGCAATCTGTGTGTTCACTCTTTGCATTTAAATTAGGGGTATGCAGTGAATTCAGATGAGCAGCAACTCTGGAATCAAAGCGGGCAACTTTGGACATATTTCAGGAGCAATGAAGAACTGGGCAACCAAATTAGAATCATAGCATTGCAAGGGGCCACGATGGCCATTTGTTCCAACCCCCTGCAATGCAGGAATCTTTCGCCCAACATGGAGCAAAAACCCATGACCCTGAGATCAATATTCTCATTCTCTCCCAACTGAGCTAAACTGAGCTCCAGTTGCGCTCAGTTCAGTTTGAGGAAGGCAGGATTGCAAGGTCCTCCTAGCCCTACAATGGAAGCCTCAGAGTTGGCCCAATTCATTGAGTATAATGATCTCAGAAGCCCTATTCTGTTATTCAAACTGTGTGGACACATGGGAGCATACACACTTCCCCACAGGGGTGGAGGAAGGGGGGTGCGGTGGGGGCGTGGCCACCCAGGTTGTCACTACTGAGGGGGGTGACAAAATGCCAGGCGGCACTCACCATGGGGCCTGCAGCGCACCCGAGCCACACGTCTTTTCTGGGAGTGACGCAGTGGCTGGGGCTCCCGCAGGCTCCGCGCTGCCCCAAATGGTCTGCCTGCTGCCTCCCCCTCAGCTGTAGGGCGGCTGAGTGGGAGAAGGCAGGCAGACTCCTCAGAGGCCCCATTGAGTGTCCTGCCCCGGTTCACCCCGCCCCGTGGGTGGCTGGCCCCACCCCTGGGTGCAAGGCATGCACACCACCCCAGGCCCCTGATCAATTTGCTCCGCCACTGCTTCCAGAGCCAGGCAAAGGCCTGGGCCAGGTAGGTAATGTGGCCCCCTCTTTTTCTCTTGTGCTGCCAGCCATGGCCCCAGGGAATCCGCCCACCACCACCACCGCCTTTGCGCCTCTGCGTTCGCCCCAGTGCATCCCCTGCGGTTGTGAATATGCTGACCGAGGCCCCCTTTGGAATCGGAGGCCCAGGCCAAGTGGCCCATATGCCCCCCCTCTGTCTGGGCCTGGCTGCTTCCCCACCTGTGAGGCCTCCTGCCCCCAATACCCAAATAAGAAGGGTTCCCAAAAGAGAGGAAGATACTAGCTGCATTCAGCTGGATGTGGTTAGACTCTCCCTTCAAACATTTGGCCTCAATGTGTGAAAGGTTGGTGGGGGACAAGCCCCCACAGAGTCATTCGGAACAGGTCTAGCACACACACACACATGCTCCAAACACAGTTTACAGTGGTACCTCAGGTTAAGTACTTAATTCGTTCCGGAGGTCCGTACTTAACCTGAAACTGTTCTTAACCTGAAGCACCACTTTAGCTAATGGGGCCTCCTGCTGCTGCCGCGCCGCCAGAGCACAATTTCTGTTCTTATCCTGAAGCAAAGTTCTTAACCTGAAGTACTATTTCTGGGTTAGCGGAGTCTGTAACCTGAAGCATATGTATCCTGAAGCTTATGTAACCTCAGGTACCACTGTATAAGCTTTTATAACAGCTGTGGAGAACCCGAGATCCAAAGCCAAATGTGGCCCTCCAAGTCTATCTGGCCCTGTGGA
Organism: Podarcis siculus; assembly: GCA_034642415.1. Classification (NCBI taxonomy): domain Eukaryota; kingdom Metazoa; phylum Chordata; class Lepidosauria; order Squamata; family Lacertidae; genus Podarcis; species Podarcis siculus. Next base: position 7,260 of record JAXCMG010013651.1, on the reverse strand, counting down.
CTTTTCCCAGGCCACACCTTTCCCTAGCTCTTCTCCACACCCTTTGTGTAGTTTTGCCTTCTTGGAATGAGGCCTTGAACTGTGATAATCATGCCTTGTACATGCCTGGATGGAGACTGGCGAGATCGTGTGTGTATATATATACAGAAACCTCTGACTTTTGTGTAGCTATATCACCACAATTTCTCCACCTAGATCTTCCTCGGAGTCCATCCATGTTTGCCTCTGGTCCTTGACCACCACTGGAACGTGGCTCCCAGGAGATCATCCATGCGGCCCTTGAGCAGCAAAGCTTTTCCCACTCCTGCTCTATAACTTAGAGAATTGGCATGAACTGAATTCCGACACATGGGTCCGAGCTCCGTAAATTTGCTCCTAAATTGCTAGTTGTATGCAGTGCTTGAAGATCCCACTTGTGAGAGTTGCCTCCTGGGTTTGCTAGTTCATTTGCTCACCTGGCTGGGTTCTTGTGCCTTTAAGGGCTGCCCAAGATGCAGGAATTAAATAGATGTGGCATGTCCACAGCATCCCATCTGTGTCCAGAGAATGCCTGCCTGTTCTTTCATTTTCTCATTTGTTGAATTAACATTTTATCAAGATTTTGACAGAAAGGAGAAGGGGAAACTGTTGCAGGAGGCAAAAGGACCATGGAAAATAATCAGAGAGCAAGGCTATCATCTCAATAATCCACAAACTCTATCTGCGACTCCAATAACAACAAAACCATATTCGTGCCCATGTTCTTTCTGGAAAGTAATGAAAGCCTTCTGTCTCACAGCCCAGATCTTATGCAGAGTTAATTTGATCAGTCTAGTGATTCTCTGCAGAACTGTCAACTCCCAAAGCTTCCTTAACAGGTTGAATGTCCACCTGTCAGGTTCCTGGTTAAAAGCTCAGAACCAGTGTTTTTCTTCTAGAGAAACAGTGCCAGTACTGTGTACCCTTGGGTGTCCCTAGAAAAAAAAGCACCGCTCAGAACCCGCTCAGAAACAGAAACAAAAAGACCCAATGGCAGCTCTAATCCATGCCCAAGGTCCACGCAGGAATACTTCTCTAAGCTTCTCTTTACTTATGAACATTTGTACATGATAACGGAATAGTTTTTAATATGTCAGCAAGGTGTCTTCAGCAAGAGTCCATTTTCTGCTAGGGCTCGTTTCACCTCTGCAATGCCAAACCTGTGTCCAAAAGGTGGGATATGCTAATTATTTCACATATCTTCTGCACTAGATCTAAGCAACCCTACAGTCATAGTTGGTTGGTTTTAAGCAACAATAACACCTGTATAGGTGTGTCCACTCTCTCTCCTGCCAAACCCTTCCAGATCACTAGGAAGCAAAAGCTTAGGCTGGAATCAATGGGTGAACTTCCACTTTTGCAACAGAACTTCCTCTCCTTGCCATTGCAATCACCCAGTAGTTATGGATATGCTTATTCTCTGTTAATATCCTCTATTAATCTTAATTATCTACCCTGATGCCTGTGAGTATGGGTCTCTCTAGTTGCTTCTTAGTGTGTGGAGAAGGGTTTCCTTTGTGTCTGTCCTGGACCAACTGCAAATCAAAGCAAATTGTCTTAGGCTGCTTTGGATATTTCCCAAACAATCCCTAGCATCAGTGCCTTCTGTCCCAACCGCAATGTTCTTACAAGTCTCCCTGGTTGATTGGAAAGATTGGGACATTTGCGAGTACAACAGATTGTCTGATTATCCCTTGAGATGCCCTCAGTTGATCCCAACTAATAGCACGTAGCAAATACCAGCTAAATGAAATGCCCAGTGTATGTGCCACAGATTCTGTAATACAACACACACAGAGACACAAACATGTCCATGGGGGTATGCATACTAGGGTTGTGCACGGGCCCCCAAGTTCCCCTTGTATCTGTTTCTGTGCTTAAAAAACAACAACTCCTCTGATCTGAATCACTCTGTGCTCACCCTGTTTCACTCTCTGATTTAGATTCGGAGCTACTTTCCCCACACACATTCACACAGAGACACAAAATATGACTATAACCTTTTTTTCATTTTTTTGGCAGAAGCAGATGAAATTTGCAGGCACAGGAGCCCCCGCCAGAATGGATTAAGCCTGCCAAATTGCAGATCGAAGTTCCTATTCCTCCATAACCCATTACAGATAGGTAGTGTGTATCTGAAGAAGTGTGCATGCACACGAAAGCTCATACCAAGAACTAACTTAGTTGGTCTTTAAGGTGCTACTGGAAGGGGAAAAAAATTTTGTTTCTCCATACCCCATATTAGGATGATACATTTCTTAGGCAAACTAAACCTCCAAAACCAGACAGGGATCAGCTTTTGTCTCTTCCTCTTTCTTACTTGAAAATAATTAAGAGGTGGCCAGGTGGTGTGCATTCTAACTTGATTTTGAGCGGACAAAGGGAGAAGAGGGAGCAGACTGGGGGGGGGTAGGTGTTGGAAGCCAAGCAGGTAACAGGATTTAGTGAGCAAGAAGAGGCTATGGCAGAGAGCAGCCCAGAATCAGAGGCAGGAGTGGAGGAGTGGGGTCAGGAAACAGAGATGAGGTGGGCTGCTGAAGAATCTAGGGAGCCTTCACCTCCTGCTATGACCAGCTCCCCCACCCCCCATGGTCTCCCATTAGACAAAGGGGAATGATGAAGGCCGAGCAAAGGGAGACAAGATGGAGACTCAGGTTGTTGTGGAAGGACCTGGAGGAGTCGCTTTGGAGAGCGGTGGGAAGGACCTTCAGTCCTCACAAATGCTTCACTGGGGCACGATCTCACCTGAAACCATGCAATATCTTGCGTGCACCAGAAGATCTCAGAAGATCTTGGCAGAAATTGGTGCCAATGCCGGTGCCACTTCTCTGCTGCTGGTGTAGGCAGCAGGGCAAGCAGGGCACCATTGGTGGTGGCACCTTGGGGGCTTTTGTCACCTGAGGCCTCACCCCACCTAGTGGACTTGCCCTGAGTCAGGATCCAGTATCTGTAGTACATTTCTTGTGCACGATGAGCGTATCCTCCTCCTCATGCATAAGAAACAATAGTGAAAAAGATTGCCATACATACCATGTGCATTCACAGGCATGATCTGCATGCTCCAACATCACCACATTATAATCACTTAAAGGAGAAGAATAATGGGAATTGGGCTTGAGTGCATAGGGTATATGGATGCTGGGATGTACTAAAAGGGATAGCACCCAGTTAACTTACTGTGTCTGACTATGGAGTCCATGAATGTATGCATATTATTTTGACAGTGCTGGCCATTAAAAAAAATCATCAAAGAAGCAGCTGGAACCAGTGGAAAACCAACTGTTTCTGGAAAGTGCAGATAGGAGGTGCCCGTCATAGCTCAACATGAATGCTGTCCACAGAAGAGGGGCAGCCACACTAAAAGTCCTGGTCTGAGCTAAAACAGCAACAATATTTATTACGGCCATAGGCCCATACAAGTAAAAACAACACATAAATAACAGCTTGTGTACGTGGGAAGAAGAAAAAAAAACAGCCGCTAAAACACCACAATAACACTAAAATACTATAAAATAGAATGGCATACTACGCCTTAGTTAGCTTGTAGTGCTCCTTGGCGTCGCTTTTGGGTAAGGACAGCGACCAGGAACCTTGCCACTTTCAGGGTCGTATGAGTATCCTTATCCTGCAAGATTTGGGCAAGGTGGAATTTTGGTGGGGTACCCTCTAGTTTCTGTATGATTGATCCCAACAAATTTGCCCGTGGCACATTGAACAGGGGGCAAGTGAACATGATGTGCTGGAGCGACTCCGGCGTCTCCTTATCACATTCGCACGTGGCGGGGGCTTGGCCCTTTGAGAATCTATGTCTCAGGACGTTGGAGGGAAAAACGTTGAACCTCGCTTTGGTGAAGGCCAGTCTATGGGCAACAGTCGAAAGGGAGGAGAGGTATGATGGAACGCAGTAAGTTAAAGTGATACCAATGTTCTGGGGCAAACAAACACCTCCCCCCAGCATATAGTTTCGCTGTAGATCGATGTCATCCAGTCTTTGGCGGATCAGTCTTTGAGCAGTAATTTGGTCTAGTTTTAGGGAATCTGAAGGAGAGATTCCGTAACTCAGGAGTTTGGCATGAATTCTACTAGTCCAAAGGCTAGAGAATTCATCTCGCCATAAGCATTGGACAAGGTAGTGGTTTGGTAATCTATGCCACAATGATAACCAATAATTGAAGACTTGCTTCCACAGGCAAGTTTCTAAGGATGCGATCTTCAGTTCTAGTCGCATGGCTGCGTTGCTTACGCACAGGGGGAGCATTAGGAGCCGACGCAGGAATTGATTTTGCAGTGTCTCAAGAGGAGCAAGGTCTGTCATCACGGCCCAAAGCGGGGCAGCATAGGCCAGCACGGCAGCCACTTTTGCCTTGAACACCTTTAGGGCCGAGGGAACATGCAAAGCTCCATCCGAAAAAAAGAATCGGAGGAGCGCATATGACAGAGTTTTGGCCTTGTTAAGTAGGTGTTGAATTTGAGCTTTCCACCCCAAATTGTGTTGAAAAATAACTCCTAGGTATTGAAATTTTAGGACTTGCTCAATTTTTGCTCCGCCAAGCTTCCATTCGTATAATCTCCGGCTTCTGGAGAAAATCAGAATCTTGGATCCTGGTCTGAGCTAGTGCAGAGCAGGTTTCTAGGATATTTGAAAATCGCAAGAGAGAGACTCCTGCAGACCACAGTGATCTGCTGGGTATTTAAGGGATATGGTAGCCTCTCCCTTCTTATGGACCTAGTACCCCATGTGCAAATGGAAAGACTACTATGGATTTTGGATCACTTTTCTCACACAGCATTCTTCTGCTATGTTGGAAATACGGTGGTACCTTGGTTCTCAAACCTAATTCGTTCTGGAAGTCCGTTCCAAAACCAAAGCGTTCCAAAACCAGGGTGTGCCTTCCCATATAAAGTAATGCAAAATGGATTAATCCGTTGCGTACTTTTAAAAACAACCCCTAAAACAGCAATTTAACATGAATTTTGCTATCTAACGAGACTATTGATCCACAAAATGAAAGCAATAAACAATGTTCCACAGTCAGACAATCAACCAACCAGTAGCTGAACTGGGTTCCACACAGTCACACAAAAAAGAGCAATAAAAAGGCAAAATAAATAGCAAAAACAGACAGACCTCAGCAGAACACTCAAATCGGAAGTGTGGCACTCAAAACGGAAGCGTAACACTCAAAACGGAGAAAGTTCAGCTTCTGAAAAAGGTTCGCAAACCGGAACACTTACTTCTGGGTTTGCAGTGTTTGGGTTCCAAGTTGTTTGAGTACCAAGGCATTTGAAAACCAAGGTACCACTGCAGTCCTTCTGAGGGTAGAAGTGAGACTTGCAGTTGTTTGTTGAATTTATACCCTACCCTTCCTCTCGGAGGAGCCCAGGGCCGTTCCAGGTAGCGGAAGAGCCTCTCTAGATCAAAGAGAGTGGGCAAGACCTGGTCAGAGCTTCATACGCACAATCCTCCAGCTTTTAGAAAATTGCACAGCTTGCAAAATTCAGCTTGCAATTTCTGTTTCATTTAGGACAGATTATAGGGAAGCATAGAAGAACTATGCATTGCCAAAGGGAGAGGCCGAGCGAGCGATTCTCAGCTGCTCCGCTGGGGTCAGATAGGCTTTATGCAAAGGCTCCTGTCATTGCCGATGAAGATCTTGGGGTTACATCCACATTGTGTGTGTGGTTTGTGTGTTGGCTTAGCCCAGATCACCGGATCAGATAGTATAAGAGCCACACGCTAGAAATATGATACCGTGCAACCGCCAGGTTATAAAAATCTGAGCAATTCTTAAGGAGAGACGCTATAAGCAAGAGTGGATTCTATATAACTGTAACTTAAAAGGTTGACCTTCTTCCCCGTGGAATCAGCACACATGCACAAATCCACGCCTACAAAACCATATTTTCAACGATGCTGAGCCTATGGATTACTGGCTTGGGCTTTTGCACACACACAAAAAAAGTTGCTAGGCAACCAGCCAGGGGTTGCTATGGCATTTTCGAGTAGAGCAGCTGGGCCAATCAGTGCTAACTGTGAGCTAGTGAAGGCGTAAAACCTCTAAATTTAATGTCAGTGCAGACAGGAAGGGAAGCTGTTGAGGCATTGTATGATGCTGATCGTGTGCTTGCTAAATGCGGACAACATGGCCCCTGTGATTAGGACCAGCACACTAATGAATATTCATTGGGCTGATTAAAGCAAAGTCAATTAACTACTTGACTGCTCTTTTTTTTTTTTTTAGCATCCCAAACTTGATTATATTCTTCCTTGCTTTTCACCATTTGGGGAGCAGAGATACTCCTTGCCATTATTTCTCTCCCTCCCTGTTTCCTAGGGATTGCTATGTGTATTTCTTGCTTTATTGTTTGTTTTTTTACTGACAATCACACCTCCTATTCCAGTTTTTTACAGGGCTTTTTTGTTTTTTAATAAAGAAAAAAATCACCAGCAAACTCGGCTCTTCTATAGGGCTACTGCCTTCTGTTACTGGGAAGCTGAGGCGGTCATGGTTTGCCTTAAGTTCCTTTAAAACATGAAGGAGATTTAAATACCAAAATACTGCAACAAGACAAACATACACACATAAATTTGCACCTCTCTCAAGTTCCAAGACAGGAGAGAGGTCAAGGGCAGTACAGTTTTGAAATAAGCTTCTGTTAAATCAAGGCAAAATGGCAAGATAGCCACCATTTAAAAATAGGAATATTGTGGTAAATCAAATAATATCTCAAAGACATCAAAGTCTTCTACAGATACATTGTTGTTGTTGTTGTTTTTAAAAAAAGGAAAATGAGATTATAGTACATATAGACGCTTCTGTAATTATACATTATTTTTCCAAAATATTCTCTCAAAAACATGTCATCCAAGAAATTAAAGTTACACTTCTGCAGAATCCTATTTCTTGCCCTGCTATCAACATGAATAATTCCTGGTGTTTTGTAAGCACCATTCAGATAAATATAAAAATAGATGGTGTGTGTGTGTGTGTTATGACCTTTCCTATCTTAATTTGCAAATTCTCCAATTTTAATGTAATGTTTTTCTTCATGTGGTATTTATAATCTAAATGGAGACTCTCAGATGAGAGACACTGCTCTGAGTCTTCTTCTGTGTGAGATATATTAATAGGTGCAATTAATATAAGCAATAGACTGGGAGGAGGAGGAGGAGGAGGAGGAGGAGGAGGAGGAGGAAGAAGAAGAAGAAGAAGAAGAAGAAGAAGAAGAAGAAGAAGAAGA
>JAXCMG010013640.1:0-15494 GCA_034642415.1 Podarcis siculus | reverse complement strand
GACTTTTGCTGTCCCAAGCCACATCTTCCCTAGTGATTAAGATTTCTATGACTGAGCAAGAATAATTGCATTATTGTGCAACTTTGCTGACATAACCAGATGTTTTCTGAGTTGTCCATTCTAGTCCCCCATTCTACTGGAAGCATGCGGGGTAATATATTCCTTGTGTTTTCTACAGCAATTCGCAATTTTTCCCCCAAAAAAATATCATTTTGGGTGTGAATTTCTCCTAGTAAGCTTATACTTGTAAGCAGTTTCCTCTAATATAATTCACTTCTCAATAATATATTAATTTTACGCACATTTCCCCATAATACGTTCATGTTGGTAAAATGCAGAACTGCATTGCAAAATTCAGGAAAGTGCAAATTTTGATGGGCAGCTGTCTTTCAGTTCACATATTGCTTCGGAAAGTGTGGATTTGGTTGATTTGCCTTTAAATGAGAACCGAATCAGATTTCTCTGAAAGGAGACCCCAAGGCAGAACTACACCATACTCCATTTCTGCAATCCTTAGCATCCTTAACAAACTACAGTTCCCAGAATTCTCTGGGTGAAATCACATGCTTTAAATGTGCGTGGGATGGACTCACTTCTTGCAAGGTGACAGGATTGGAACCCAAGAGTCACAGTCCAAGTTGGAAAATAAAAACAGGGAGTGAGATGACTTGCTTGAGCCCCTCACCGCTTGCTTTATCCTCAAGGAAGACACCACTGGCTGGCTGGAACCCTGAACAAGAACACTTCTGTTGGGGACTGATGGCGCGCTGCAACATTTTGTTGCGGGACCTGAACAGTAGCTCCTTTGCATCCAGGTTTTTGTAGCCACCTCTGAATTTGAAAATTCCCAGTACGTTTCTGAGCACAATTCAAGGTGTTAGTGCTGACCTTTAAAGCCCTAAACGGCCTCGGTCTAGTATACCTGAAGGAGCGTCTCCACCCCCATCGTTCAGCCCGGACACTGAGATCCAGCGCTGAGGGCCTTCTGGCGGTTCCCTCATTGCGAGGAGTGAGGTTACAGGGAACTAGGCAGAGGGCCTTCTCGGTGGTGGCGCCCACCCGGTGGAACACCCTTCCTTCAGATGTGAAGGAAATAAGCAACTATCCTATTTTTAAAAGACATCTGAAGGCAGCCCTGTTTAGGGAAGCTTTTAATGTTTAATGCTGTATTGTTTTTAACACTTGATTGGGAGCCGCCCAGAGTGGCTGGGGAAACTCAGCCAGATGGGCGGGGCATAAATAATAAATTATTATTTTTATTATTATTATTAAAGAAGAAGCAGAATCAGAGGAGGAGGAGGAAACCTGGAGAGGGGGCAGTGGTGACTGGGTGAAGTTATTAAGCTTCTGCTAGCAGACGAGAAAATTGGTTTATAGGACCTGCTAGCAGACGAGAAAATTGGTTTATAGGACATTCACGCATTCATGTAATAAACATGCAATAAGGTAAAGGTAAAGGTACCCCTGCCCGTACGGGCCAGTCGTGTCCGACTCTAGGGTTGCATGCTCATCTCGCTCTTGAGGCCGTGAGCCGGCGCCATCCGAAGACACTTCTGGGTCATGTGGCCAGCGTGACGAAGCTGCAGCTGGCGAGCCGGCACCAGCGCGGCACACGGAAACGCCGTTTACCTTCCAGCTATAAAGCGGTCCCTATTTATCTACTTGCACTTAAGAGTGCTTTCGAATTGCTAGGTGGGCAGGAGCTGGGACCGAAAGACGGGAGCTCACCCCGCCGCGGGGATTCGAACCGCCGACCATACGATCGGCAAGTCCTAGGCACTGAGGTTTTACCCACAGCGCCACCCGCGTCCCAACAAACATGCAATATTTCATATCAAATATTTAGGACTTAGCTAGCAACTGAATAAATACCCATAGAGCAGGAATTACAGGTGAGGCTCTCTGCTTGAGAGTTGGGATTTGTCCCCCAAATGTTCCAGGGTCAACCTGACCTGGATCCGGGCCCTGAACTATTTTGGGGGCTTTGCAGAGGGAGACCTACACTGGCTCCCAGTACATTGCCAAGAACAATTCAAAGTGTTGGTGCTGACCATTAGAGCCCTAAACGGCCTCGGTCCAGTATACCTGAAGGAGCGTCTCCACCCCCATCATTCTGCCTGGACACTGAGGTCCAGCGCCAAGGGCCTTCTGGCGGTTCCCTCACTACGAGAAGCCAAGTTACAGGGAACCAAGCAGAGGTTTCCAGACCCTGCATCATCTTGGTTGCCCTCCTCTGCACACCTTTCAGCTGGTCAACACCCTTCTTAAATTGTGGCACCCAGAATTGGACACTGTATTCCAGGTGGGATCTTACCAAGGCAGAATAGAGTGGGACTATGACTTCCCTTGATCTGGACACTAGACTTCTGTTGATGCAACCTAGGATAGCATTCGCCTTTTTTTGCTGCTGCATCACACTGTGGACTCACTGTGGTTTTGAGGATTTTATTTCCCACCTGAAATATACTCGGAATCGAGAGTGGATTTCATGCTCTTTATTCAGCTCATAGTGGTGAGGAGGAATGGAAGTTCCCCCAGAATGTCTGCCTTATATACATTATTTACACAATGGGCCCCACGTCATTGGCTAATTCCAGGATTCTCCTGTAGGCCAATCAGGTTGCGGATTTACTTCCACCTGGAGTTGGATTGGGTGGCTCCTGTGGACCAATCAGACTGCTGCATTCTGAATCCTATTGTTCTAGGACCAATCAGACTGCTGCATTCTGAATCCTATTCAACTCAGTACATAACATCCTTAAGGACTAGAAACTTAAAAAAAATTCAAACTGTTACACCAGTATACCTACTTCTGTGTTCTGTCACAAATCTTTGCACTTGCTCAGAATTACAAAATACATTTAAGTGGGACTGCAAGGAAAGAACCAGCCATTTTTGCATGTAATGTTCTCTATTCTTCCTTTTTACAGGTTCCCTCCCCTTGACGATCGGAGTTCCTTGCCTAGGTGAGGAATAGTTCGGGATTTATGGATTGTTAGCAGTCATCTGACCATACAAGACGGATTTAAATTCTTAAATTAGAATTCTAGTTTTATCTTCCTAGTTCAAACCAATAGAGGAGACGCAGGAACGCCCCCCTTACTCCAGGGGCTATAGGGTGGTCTCTTTTCTTATTTTTATTATATATTTTGTGTTTTTTATATATATTGTAGTTTTATGTAGTGAACCGCCCTGAGACCTCCGGTTATAGGACGGTATGCAGATTAAATGAATATATCAATAAATACTATTCTGTCCCACCCAGATGGGCAGAGTATAAATAAAAGAAATTATTATTATTATTATTATTATTATTAGTGCTTTTTCTGGGGGTACGCAGGGGTACGGACACCCCTAAACATTTTGTGAATCTAACGGGAGAAGAAACGGGAAAAAATTAGCTTCTTCTCTAGAACAGTGAATCGTCAGTTCTGTTGCTGCCCCTGATGGTGGCTTATAAAATGGTGATCAGAAGGTCGGTGGTTCGAATCCCCATGATGGGGTGAGCTCCTGTTGCTCTGTCCCTGCTCTTGCCAACCTAGCAGTTCAAAAGCACGTCAAAGTGCAAGTAGATAAATAGGTACCGCTCTGGCGGGAAGGTAAATGGCATTTCCGTGCGCTGCTGTGGTTTGCCAGAAGCGGCTTAGTCATGCTGGCCACATGACCCGGAAGCTGCACGCCGCTCCCTCGGCCAATAAAGCGAGATGAGCGCCGCAACCCCAGAGTCAGTCACGACTGGACCTAATGGTCGGGTCCCTTTACCTTTACCTAGGGCCGGCTCAGAGACAAGCAAGCTGGGAAGATGGCCAAGACCTTTAGGTTATCATATTGCTAACTATTAACTTTGTCTTTCTTCTTTTGTTTTAGTGGCGCTCCTGGTAGGATGTCTTGCATTCTCGTACTGTAGAAGACGGCGGTAAGTTCGTTGCGTGGCTCCTCCCCCTAGTGGTTGCAAGTGGAGGCAACCTTTGGCAAGGTCAAGTGGAGACATGGACATTTCATGGAATAATGGAATTGTGGAGTTGGAAAGGACCACAAGGGTCATTCAATCTAACCCCCTGCAATGCAGGGATCTTTTGCCCAATGTGGGATTTGAACTCGTGGCTCTGATATTAAGAGACACATGCTCCACCAACTGAGCAATCCCTGGGCCTGGAACCCATGAGCAGTCCGATGCAGGAATTGCAAGCTGCCCAATGAAGTGCAAAGCAATTCGTAGGAACTTAGGAAGCAGCCTTCTGCAGAGTCACACCATTGGCCCATCTAGTATTGCCTACACTGGCTGGCAGCAGCTCTCCAGGGCTTTAGTCAACATCTCCTAAGTGGAGATGCTGGGACCTAAACCTTCTGCATGCAACCTTCTGAGTGTTGTTGTTGTCGTTTAGTCGTTTAGTCGTGTCCAACTCTTCGTGACCCCCTGGACCAGAGCACGCCAGGCCCTCCTGTCTTCCACTGCCTCCCGCAGTTTGGTCAGACTCATGCTGGTAGCTTCGAGAACACTGTCCCACCATCTCGTCCTCTGTCGTCCCCTTCTCCTTGTGCCCTCCATCTTTCCCTCAATCAGGGTCTTTTCCAGGGAGTCTTCTCTTCTCATGAGGTGGCCAAAGTATTGGAGCCTCAGCTTCAGGATCTGTCCTTCCAGTGAGCATGCAGGGCTGATTTCCTTCAGAATGGAGAGGTTTGATCTTCTTGCAGTCCATGGGACTCTCAAGAGTCTCCTCCAGCACCAGAATTCAAAAGCATCCATTCTTTGGCGATCAGCCTTCTTTATGGTCCAGCTTTCACTGAGTATCGCCTCTTAAACTCCTCCTTCACTCCCTCCAGGGAAATCTGTTTTGATTTTGACTTGATAGTTGCATTCTACTTTTCTAACAACAGTGCTGAGCACTACGTATAGAATCCTAAAATCATAGAGTTGGAAGGGACCCCGTGGGTCATCTACTCTAACCCCCTGCAATGCAGAAATCTCAGCTAAAGCATCTATGGCAGATTATCTCCCACTTGGACTACTGCAATGCGCTCTACGTGGGGCCACCTTTGAAGGTGACTCGGAAACTGCAATTAATCCAGAATGCAGCAGCTAGACTGGGGACTGGGGGCGGCCGCCGGGACCACATAACACCAGTCCTGAGAGATATGCATTGGCTCCCAGTACGTTTCCGAGCACAGTTCAAAGTGTTGGTGCTGACCTTGAAAGCCCTAAACAGCCTTGGTCCAGTATACCTGAAGGAGCGTCTCTAGCCCCATCGTTCTGCCCGGACACTGAGGTCCAACTCCGAGGGCCTTCTAGTGGTTCCCTCCCTTTGAGAAGTGAGGTTACAAGGAACCAGGCAGACGGCCTTCTCAGTGGTGGTGCCCGCCCTGTGGAATGATGTCAAGGAAATAAACAACTATCTGACTTTTAGAAGACAACTGAACACAGTCCTGTTTAGGGAAGTTTTTAATGTTTGAAGTTTTATTCTGTTTTTAACGTTCTGTTGAAAGCCGCCCAGAGTGGCTGGGGAAACCCAGCCAGATGGGCGGGGTATAAATAAAAAATTATTATTATTATTATTATTATTATTATTATTATTATTATTATTATTTATGCCATCCAACCTCTGTTTAAAAACCTCCAAGAAAGCAGAGTCCACAACCTCCTGAGGGAATCTGTTCCAATGTCACACATCTCTTCCTGTCAGAATGTTCTCCCTGATGTTGAGTTGAAATCTCCTTATAGCTTGTATTGGCATCTAAGACGAGTGATTTCATAGCTGGAATAGATAGTGGTACAAGAAGAGGGTGGAAATACGCATTGAGGAAAGGGAGTCAATTAGAAACTCAGGAGTACAGTGGTTATCGAGTGTCGGATTGGGTCCTGGGAGACCAGGGTTCAAGTCTCCACTTAGCTACGGAGCACACTGCGACAGGCACCGTCTTTCAGCCTCACGGTGGTGTTGTGCGGTTTGGTTGAGGAAGGTTCGAACCTTGTGCAGCACGTAGGAGAAAAAAAGGATGAATGTAAATGCAATGAATAATAATAATAAATAATAACAAATAATAATAATTTACTACTTATACCCCATCAATCTGGCTTAGTTTCTCCAGCCACTCTGGGCGGCTTCCAACAGGAGATTTGTTGCTTAGTCGTTTAGTCGTGTCCGACTCTTCGTGACCCCATGGACCAGAGCATGCCAGGCTCTGGAGATTAAAAATAAATAAATACAGGAGGTTAAAAATAAATAAATAGGCCTTTGGTTTTTGCATTAGAAATACATGGTTTTTTAAAAAGCAGTTTCTACCCCTTTGAGGCCTATGGCGGATTTCCTCAGAGGGTTGATTAATAATAATAATAATAATAACAATAACAAATTATTTATACCCCACCCATCTGGCTGGCTTCCCCCAACCACTCTGGGCGCCTTTCAACAGAACATTAAAAACAGAACAAAACTTCAAACATTAAAAAGTTCCCTAAACAGGGCTTCCTTCAGATGTCTTCTAAAAGTCAGATAGTTGTTTCTTTCCTTGACATCTGATGGGAGGGCAGGCGCCACCACCGAGAGGGCCCTCCGCCTGGTTCCCTAATAGCCCCCAAGGTTTGCATCAGTCCTCATTCCTGTTTTGTCCCCCCCCCCCCCCATTCTGCAGCTCTGTTCAGGGACAGGCGGATATTCCACTGGAAGAGCAAATCTCCATGGCCGCCGAGAGGTCAGAACCAGGAGACCAGGCGCCCCCGGCTGCCGGCGGCCCAGATGACCTGAGACCCACCGACGAAGGGGTTCGGATGTTGCCGCCTCACTGTTCTCCCTCCATTGGCTGAGCCCCAAACCACGCCGCCCTAAGAACTTCGAAAGGGGGAAGCAGTCTTGGGAGACAGGCAAACTCAGGGAGAAGCAAGTTTCGAAATCCCTGGTGCATGTAGTCAGGCTGGGGATGGAGCCACTCCATCCTTGCGAAGCGTTTCCTAGGAATCCATCCCTAGGAATTCTGCTGCGACATTTTCTGTACCCAGGTTGCAAACAAAGTGGATATGTCTCTACAAGGACTGCAGCCTCTCCTGGTCTGTCTCCCAGAGGCGGAGAGAGAGAGATAAGGAAAACTGAGAAGTTGGGAAAACTGGAGAACAACGTCCCCCGATGATCAGAAGATTCAAAAGAGCCTGAGGAGGAGGAGGAGGAGGAACTGAAGATGGATGGAAGCTTCACCTGGATCCCACTGGGGGCTCTGAGAAAGAAAGGTGAGCTGAAATATAACACTTTCCCATGTTTTATTTGGCTGCTGTTAGAGGTGGCGGAAGAGGGACGCGGATGGTGCTGTGGGTTAAACCATAGAGCCTTTGGCTCGCCGATCAGAAGGTCGGTGGTTCGAATCCCCGCGACGGGGTGAGCTCCCGTTGCTCAGTCCCTGCTCCTGCCCACCTAGCAGTTTGAAAGTACGTCAAAGTGCAAGTAGATAAATAGGTACCGCTCTGGCGGGAAGGTAAACGGCGTTTCCGTGCACTGCTCTGGTTCGCCAGAAGCAGCTTAGTCATGCTGGCCACATGACCCGGAAGCTGTACGCCGGCTCCCTCGGCCAGTAAAGCGAGATGAGCGCCGCAACCCCAGAGTCGTCCGCAACTGGACCGAATGGTCAGGGGTCCCTTTAACTTTACCTTTACCTTTTAACAGGTGTCTGGGTTTGACCTTTCAGATTCTGGGAGACTAAAATATTTTCCTATGGATTGCTGGTCATTGCCACCTGTTTTGTATTCATTCATGGAAAGGCCTCCTGGCATCAGATGTCAAGGAAATAAACAACTACAGTGGTACCTCTGGTGACAGACGCTTTAGGTTACAGACTCCGCTAACCCAGAAATAGTACCTCAGGTTAAGAACTTTGCTTCAGGATGAGAACAGAAACCACGTGGCTTCAGTGGGAGGCCCCATTAGCTAAAGTGGTACCTCAGGTTAAGAACAGTTTCAGCTTAAGAATGGACCTCTGGAACGAATTAAGTTCATAACCAGAGGTACCACTGTATCTGACTTTTAGAAGACATCTGAAGGCAGCCCTGTTTAGGGAAGTTTTTAATGTTTGATGTTTTGTTGCTTGATGATGATGATGATTTATTCTGTTGGGAGCCACCCAGAGTGAGTGGGGTATAAATAATAATAATAATGTTTATTATTATTATTATTATTATTATTATTATTATTCATAATGGTGTACACCGCCGTGGTGGAATAATAATGTTGTTGTTTAGTCGTGTCCGACTCTTCGTGACCCCCTGGACCAGAGCATGCCAGGCACTCCTGTCTTTCACTGCCTCCCGCAGTTTGGTCAGACTCATGTTTGTAGCTTCGAGAACACTGTCCAACCACCATCTCGTCCTCTGTCGTCCCCTTCTCCTTGTGCCCTCCATCTTTCCCAACATCAGGGTCTTTACGAGGAAGTCTTCTCTTCTCATGAGGTGGCCAAAGTACTGGAGCCTCAGCTTCAGGATCTGTCCTTCCAGTGAGCACTCAGGGCTGATTTCCTTCAGAATGGAGAGGTTGGATCTTCTCGCAGTCCATGGGACTCTCAAGAGTCTCCTCCAGGACCAGAATTCAAAAGCATCCATTCTTCGGTGATCAGCCTTCTTTATGGTCCAGCTCTCACTTCCATACATCACTGCTGGGAAAACCATAGCTTTAACTAAAAATGGAGAAGTTTGATCTTAATAATAACAATAACAGTAAAAACGACAATAATAATTCCTTTGAAGCCTTCTATGCTGGTGGCCGGGCACTCCTGCTGCCATCGTGCCAGTGTCCCAAATAATAGGAGGCCTGGACTTGGTGTGTTTTGAGAAGACACACACATACCCTCAGTCAAGGCCCTTGGGACACGCCTGGCATGCACATCTGCTCCTGCACATGTTCAGTGTTCCGCCATCCATCATGTTGCGTAATTTTTCTAATATTTATATATATCATGGGCTTTTGGAGAGCTGCCTCCGGGGTGTTGCCTAAGTTTTCACCACTTAACAAGTAATTAATCTGGAGGTTCCAGATGTTCACCCATGAGATTGTACAGCAGTCACTGTCAGCTCTTCGGCTCGGGCAAAATGGAAAGTTTTAAGATGTAGACAGGCATCTGTCTAGGCTCAGGGTGAGGCCTCCTTAGAGGAGAGCTGTAGTATTTGTAGGAATTGATTTAGACACAAGGAGAACCTACTGTGGTGCAGGGTAAAGCCTAAGTATGTCCAGGTAAAGGTAAAGGGACCCCTGACCGTTAGGTCCAGTCGCGGACAACTCTGGGGTTGCGGCGCTCATCTCGCTTTATTGGCCGAGGGAGCCGGTGTACAGCTTCCGGGTCATGTGGACAGCATGACTAAGCCGCTTCTGGCGAACCAGAGCAGCGCATGGAAACGCCGTTTACCTTCCCACCGGAGCGGTACCTATTTATCTACTTGCACTTGACGTGCTGTCTTGTCCCTGCTAGGTTGGCAGGAGCAGGGTCTGAGCAACGGGAGCTCACCCCGTCGCAGGGATTCGAACTGTAGTTTTACTCACAGCGCCACACCGTGTCCCTACAGTATGTCCAGAGTTAGGGCTAAATCTGGATTTGGAGAAACAGGTTGGTCTGCAATTGTGGATACAGTGGAGAATACTCTAAAAGTTTGAGGGAATCTTCGTATGAGTTAATACTTCACCGTTGTCGCTTTATATTTTTGCCCTTCCCTGCTGTGACGCTTTTATGGTTTAGATTTTATTGTCCGTTTCCTTTATTTTTGCTACGGTTGCACCTTTTTCCGGTTAACGGATCAGCTGAAAGGAAACAGAAAGGCAGGAAAAATGGCGGCGGATTTCCTTGTGACTTGCCTTGACGACCTCCGTTCCCTCTTTCAGGTGGGATGAGCGCGCCGGAGATGTCGAGAGAGAACGGAAGATTTCTCAGCAGGAAGAAAACATTTGACAGCCCTGGGAAGACATGGCTGGGCTCAGATTTGAAGCTGGAGAGGCAATGGATGAAGTCGAGGCGGCTGCGACGTCTTGGATCATTCCGGCTAAGGCTGCAATTGACATTGATGCCCCATTCATTCTAAGGGGGCAGATTTTAAAGGGAATAGACGGGTCCGTAGAGGATGATGCTATCAGTGACTACTAGTCATGGCTGGTTGTACGCTTACCTCAAGGATCGGGGCAGCCTGCCTCCAAATACCAAAGCATTTGGGGTTCAGATATGGAGAGAGCAGTGTTGTGCTCGCGTCCTGTTGTTTATGGGCTGCCCATAGGTGTCTAGTTGTTTAATAGGGTGCTAATTTAGGTAGGTCATTCTTCTGGCCCAGTGGGGTTCTTCTCATGTTCTTCGTAAGGGTCAAGAAAGCCCAAGGACCCAATGGGCACATACCCAAGTGAGCCCTTTGCTTCGGGGGGTGCTTGCAAGAAAGGGGGTCTTGAGGCCTTGCAGGGGGTGGTACTAGATGATCCTTGGGGGGTCCTCCTTCCAATGTTACAGTTCTAAAACTGCCCCCGTTCCCATGCATCCCAACTCTTAGCCAGGAAACCTCATACTCACCGAACGAGTTGCATTAAAGAGTATTTCATGGTTAAGAGAAGTAGACTGAGCCAGCCATTAGGAGGAGAAACCAAACTATTTCTCTGAGGAGGAGATGACATGGTGGGGTCTCAATGCCTCTGTGAAAATCTTGTGGGTCCCCCCCCCCCCAAGAACTGCCAACCAATTAAAGACTTCTAAAACCAATGGACTGTCTAGCATTTAAATTACTCATTTAAGTGTGTCTCTCATAGACCCTTTCTGAATGTGGGGAGAGGGGGTGTTCAGTTTCTGTAAAGTGTAACCAAAACCTTCCTCTCTTCCAAAGCCACCCTTTAATAACTTTGCTTTCATCAAATTGTATTTGAGATTTCGGGATGTGGGGGCTTCTTCTCCAGCACAAAAACGACTTTACAAAACAAGTTCAAGACCCATCTGTATATTACTTTAAAAGTTGACTTGAACCAAGCAGTGTCCAGTGCCCTTTTAAAATGTGTTTGGGGTGTGTGTTATTGGGCTGTTGTCGTTTTTATTTTAATTATGTGTTTTGTGTTTTCGAATCGTGATTTTATGTTGTAACTGCCCTGAGAACTGCAGGAATAGGGCAGTATACAAATTATTATTATTATTATTATTATTATTATTATTATTATTATTATTATTATTACGAATGCCCCTTTTGTTTGCTGGCAGCTCTTAAAACAGCCAGAAGGACAGAGAAAGCAAAAGAGAAGACACCTGTTCTTTTTAGAGAGAAGCTAATTGGAAAAATGGAATCAGGGCGGTTCACAACATAAAAATGCAAGATGGGGGGGAAAAAACCACAAGATACATTTTAAAGTGGCACAGCTGCAAGGAATTTGTGGGTCTGTTAACAGAGAAATCTGAGGGCTCCCTTGGACAAAAGACAAGGACACCAGCCAGGAATACCAGAGCAAAACAGCAGCCAGTAGGCTTGGTCTTTATTGAAGACTGTCGCGACAGGACTCCCACCTGCCACAAAGTGGAACAAGATGGAAGCCCCGAACAAAAAAGAACCCAAACTTTTATTAGTTGCTAATCCCCATGTTACACCCCCCAAACTACATCACGTATACATCACGGTTACATCATGAAAGGGGAGGTCTGGTGGCAGGAATCTGAGCATCCTGGACCCTGCCCCATGGTTCTCCTTGCCCTCCACCAAACACCCATCAAGTGTAACAAAAGAGATGTTTACATTTCCCTGTTTCCCAGCCAAGTTAATCACACCCTTTTATCTTCATCTTGTTTTGCTATTTCTGGAATGGCTACCTGTCTGGCACTCAGGTATCAGGATGCCAGGGATTATCACTCAGGCAGAGGGGCTGCTGAGTAGCTGAGCTCACATGTCTATATGAATTTCTGACGTTTTCAGAAACAGAGAGACATTTATCAGTGAATTCTTACATTTAGTATTGTGCAGCAAAGGCCCTTTGAATAGATAGGAAGAGACTGATGAAGTGTTTTGTGGGGACAAATCACAAAAGTGATTGTGCTGGTTTTGGTATTGGGCTGCATGTGCATGATATCTGCTGGAGGGGCAACCCGCCCCCAACCTATACATAAATTCCTGCAACAGGTCCATGCAACTGAATTGGGGGTGGGTGGGTGGTCAGGGAATAGCAAAAAAAAGAGAGATCATATCCTGTTTTCCCAGACTGTTTCCCACACAGACTTTTTTCCCAGAGGACATAAGGTATGCACAGCTGCCAGGAAAAATATTTTTTTTAAAGAAACAGTCACAGTCTCACCAGCAGCTGCCCTTTGCCCTCGAGGGCAAAGCTCTTGAGTCTCTGCGAGCTTTGTGGCATCTGAGTGAGGTACAGGGAGGGAAAGCCTTTGCTGACAAGCTCAGGAACGGAATAAACTTTGCCTCCTGTGCTGTGGAAGCAAGGTCTGATCTGCAGCCTAAGAGCAGAGAGTGGTTGCAGGTAAACCTTAGGCCCTGCAGCAAATCCTTTCTCATGCCTGGAGCAGAGAACAGGAGAGCATGCATAGCAGGTTCTGTGCTGAGCAGCAGCAAATAATTACCGTATTTTTCACTCCATTGAGACACACTTTTTTCTTCCTAAAAATTAAGGGGAAATTGTTAAGTTGTGGGTGAACATATCAGACGGCATAGCGATTCTTCAAACAGCTCTTGTTTATTCACAGACCCAGAACTGAACTGAACTGAAGGGTTCAGCCAGCCTGCTTATATAGAGCTCCACTACAATGCAACAGTAACCATTTTCTGTAACTATCCAATCACTGAACGTCACTTTCAATCCCTTATTTGCATATGCGGACCTGAGTGAAAACTATCTACAGTATCCCCCTGCTGGCCCAGGGTGAGAACTTCAGTACATAACAGAAATGTCTGTGCGTCTTATGGAGCGAATGCGTGGTCCCTGGAGCCAAATTGCCCAGGGGAGAAAAGCAGATCATGCTTTTTTTTTCTTTTTTTTTTGAAAGAGGGAAGGGGGTATTGAAAGGAAGCAGCTGATTGGCAACCGATCAGGAGGGAGATAAGGGACGCTAGCAATAAAGGAGGCTGCCTGGGAGGGGGGAGGTAAAAGCCCATGGATCCTCAGGATTTTTACATTGGGTCACCCCAAATTCACCATCAGACCACATAGCATGTCCATGGCTACAGCCTGCACCCAAAAAAATCACGCACCCACTGTTGCATGGGGCCACAATGGCGCAAAAACGTGGTTACAGAGTGCGGATCCACATGGATTCGATGATTCTGAGAACCACCCCCTCTGAAGCTGCAATCAGCGCGAGGGGTGTCCAATTTACCTCTATATCCCATTGTAATTATTGGGACTTGCAAAGAACAGGGCAAATAAAGCTACTTAGGTTTCATGGACAAACAAGACATTATGTTTAACGGGGCCAGTATGACATTTAAATTCATGGTTTTGTACGTTCCTTTTCTTTACCAGACAAAAATCTACCCATCACCATGAAACGTATTTTTTTTCTTTCTTTTAATAATAATAATAAATAATAATAAATTTTATTTATATCCCGCCCTCCCCAGCCGAGCAGAATTGGTAGGGAAATCAAGGACAGGCAAAGCACTTGCAGTTATTCACACAGGAAGTCAAAAATTATTGCTGGGAGCTGGCTGCTTTCAGCTCAGCTTTGACGTTGGATTAATATTTATTTCCGAGCCATTTTTCTTTCTTCAGTCCCTTGCAGGTTGGAGCAACTCTTACAACAGATTTAGGAGGTGCATGGGAAGAGCGGAGGGGATTTGCAAGTGAAAATCCTTGCCACCCTTGATGAGAATGAGGATGGATAGTCTAGCTCAGGAGTCAGCAAACTTTTTCAGCCGGGGGCCGGTCCACTGTCCCTCAGACCTTGTGGGGGGCCGGAGAGAAAAAATGAACGAATTCCTATGCCCCACAAATAACCCAGAGATGCATTTTAAATAAAAGGACATATTCTACTCATGTAAAAACAAGCTGATTCCCGGACTGTCTGGGGGCCGGATTGAGAAGGCGAATGGGCCAGATCCGGCCCCCGGGCCTTAGTTTACCTACTCATGGTCTAGAATTTAAGAGGTGGAATAATGCAAGGAGAAGGAGGAACTTAAAGGTAAAGTTACCCCTGCCCGTACGGGCCAGTCTTGCCAGACTCTAGGGTTGTGCGCTCATCTCACTCTATAGGCCGGGAGCCAGCGCTGTCCGCAGACACTTCCGGGTCACATGGCCAGCGTGACAAGCTGCATCTGGCGAGCCAGCGCAGCACACGGAAACGCCGTTTACCTTCCCGCTGGTAAGCGGTCCCTATTTATCTACTTGCACTTTTAGGGGTGCTTTCGAACTGCTAGGTTGGCAGGCGCTGGGACCGAACGACGGGAGCGCACCCCGCCGCGGGGATTCGAACCGCCGACCATGCGATCGGCAAGTCCTAGGCGCTGAGGTTTTACCCACAGCGCCACCCGCGTCCCTTTAAAGGTAAAGGTAAAGGTACCCCTGGCCGTACGGGCCACACACCCATTTGCACACCCCCAAATAAATAAACTGAACCAGCTTTCCTGTATAGATTTTGCAGCTGCTGTTGAAGGCTGCACATTTCCTGGGAAATTACTCCTGCTGAAAATACTGTGGCTCAGATATTCTGCCAGAGAGCCAGTATTATCCTCAACAACCCTGTCAGGGATGCTAACTGAGAGTGACTGGCGCAGGAGTTGTGCCAGAAAAAAATGTGCGACCACAATGGGACTCAGGAGATCATTGCTGAGCTGCTTGGTTTTTTTCCAGATCAGCTGTGCTGCCACCTCGTGGCAACAGAAGACTCGTTCCACACATGCAGCAGTTTAAATAAAATGCACACGGATGGTAATTTTGGAACAGAGATGGAGAAATTCTGCAGCCCCCCCCCCCAGATGTTGTTGGTCTCCAAATCCCAGCACCCAGCATGGGGTGATCAGAGCTGCAGGATAGGGCTTTGCTGGGCATGATGCAAAGGGGGAAACTCAATAGCAGGTCAAAACAATTATACAATAGTATAGATAAAGGAACTTCTGCAAACCAGCAGCGCAATCCTCTGCATGTCTGCTCATAACTTGGGAAGACAGGCGAACTAATGCCAGCGTACTGGAAGAAGCAAAGATCACCAGTGTCGAAGCAATGATTCTTCAACATCAACTTCGTTGGACTGGTCATGTTGTGCGGATGCCTGATTATCATCTTCCAAAGCAACTACAGTGGTACCCTGGGTTACATACGCTTCAGGTTACAGTCTCTGCTAACCCAGAAATAGTGCTTCAGGTTAAGAACTTTGCTTCAGGTTGAGAAAAGAAATTTTGCTCTGGCGGCGCGGCAGCAGCAGGAGGCCCCATTAGCTAAAGTGGTGCTTCAGGTTTAGAACAGTTTCAGGTTAAGAACAGACCTCCGGAACGAATTAAGTACTTAACCCGAGGTACCACTGTACTCTATTCCGAACTTAAAAATAGAAAGCGTAATGCTGGTGGTCAACAA
>JAXCMG010013631.1:0-11428 GCA_034642415.1 Podarcis siculus | reverse complement strand
GAAGACTCTCCAGTTTCTCTTCCCCAGTACAAAAATCTCCATCCAATCGCTCAGTTACTCTATTTGCAAATATACAACCAAATGCATGTTGCCAGAAGTCCAGGATAAAGCCATCTCCTTTTGCATTCAGAGGTTTCCTATTCTCAACAAATTGTTGAAATCCTGAAGGATCCTTGGAGTGAATTGAGAAGGAGAGAGCACCATGGATCATGTCTATACTCCAAGTCCTTTGATATATAATAGATGTGAGCTCCATCTGGGCTGTCAGTATCCACACAATACCTTTTTCTTTATTTGTCACATGTTGTTGTTCTGACAGGTATGAGAACCATCTCAAAAATATAACTGAGAAAGATTCTCCATAGGCAACCACTGCATTGGCTTTACCATCAATAATTTTATCATGTATTTTTGCCCCCTGAGTAAACATGCTATTAATTTCACTGACAATTGCTTGTTTGTGGCTTCTTTCTATGAAGGCAAAACAGATACCACTCTGGGAGAAAAGTGGAAATACAGTTTGGACAAATCTATCTCCATATTCATCGTTGGAAGTAAGGATTCCAATCCATATCCACTTGAAATGCAGAAGCAAAGAGAGAATCCCTGCATACTGAATTGCTTCCTGAGGTGTCATCTGGTAAAAAGAAAGGCCTGGGGTTTTGTCATTCATCACTGGAGCAGGGCTATATATGAGCTGAAGGAGGTGTGAAGGAGAATAGAGAATGAGAGAAGTCTTTTTCTATTTGAAGTCTTCAAAGTAATCTACATCCATCAAATGAACAATTCTTATAACTCTCCTGGAATGTTAAAATTGTATCTTTCCCATGCAGCATTGTGGCTTCTGTGACAAGTTACTGAAAAGTTACGCAGCTACTCTACTACTGGGGAAAATTCACTTTCCAGATGAGGTGTAGAAGAGGACCCCTCTGACTCCCACTCCACTTCCAGGACCCCTGATGACACTGGGGTAGGACCCTTATCCAGACCACCGTCCTGATGTTCCCCCTCAGCCAAATTGGAAGCTTCCTCCTTCTCCCCTTCTGAACAATGACTGTCTTCATGGGACCCATGATAATTTTATGCTTTTAAAGTACATTCTCTCCATTCATATTTACAGATCAATTCAGCGGGCTTTATTGCTTGGCTTAGATTTGATGTTTGTCTGTTTATAAGGAAAATCTACCTGTTTGCTCCAATTGTACCTCCTTCTGTCCCTTTCACCCTTTGTCTGTCTCTAAAAATCTGGAAGGATCTGTCCTACCTGTGGAATCTTGTAAATATCCAAGACAGTTGCCATGTGCAAGGAGGTCAGTGGGTCCAGTCCTCCAATAACTGCAATGATATTATCCTGGATGTCACAGTTGTAGTTTGGGAGATGTTTCCATGGTGTGAATATAAGTAGCATTGTAGCATGGTAGGTCCCTTTGGCAGTGAAATAGCTGTCATAAATGCGGAAACCCAAGGTGATGTTGGGTAACAGCTGCGGGTTTTCATTTATTTCCTTGATTGCAAATGCCAAGGTGAGAATGTGTTGGTAATTCTTTGTTACCACACTAGAAAGAGAGATGTGTTCCGTATTATAATGTCATTCTGCAGTAGGGTTAGGGCACTGGTAGCCTATAGATAACCAGATCAAACTCATTAAGCCTTTTCAGCTATTCTCCACCCCAGCAGTGGAGTAAATTGACAGGGTTAAAGCCACCATCTACTGCAGTGTGCTGTCATTACTGTGCTGCCAAATCATGCTTGGAGCAAGGAGGTAGCTGCAAGGGCTCTTCTGATTTCAGCCAAGCAGAGAAGCACACCTGCCCTACCGCCTGCTTTCATCTAATTCCACCCATGATTGGCAAAAGCATATATTCATTTTGTTAAAAGGCCAATTCCATTGAAGCAACAATGCATTGCGCCTGTTGAAATATGTTAAATGAGCAAGCCACATTTCCAGTATCAGCTGAGAGGGCAGGAGACGGGAGTTTTAAATATCTCTTTCAGGTGACATCGCCCCAATTAAGAGGACGATGTGTATGCATGTGTGTGTTTTGTGTGTGTCCTTTATGCATGTGTGCGTTTTTAGTGCAGTGTATATAAATGTTGTATACAAGATATTTTAGGGATGCTGGCATGTGACTCTACACACAAAGGGTAGATATGGACCTTGGCTGAACATTTCCCCTCACCTGTGTACTGCATCTTGTAAGATGAGCACCATCTTCATTACTAGAGCAATTAAATAGACAATTTATTGAAGCAACACTTGGCTTAGTGGTCCTATATGAAGATTAAATAATCAAACCATGTAAAAGTTAAATAAGCAAACCATATGAAGGTTGGAGTACTTCCACACTGCAGTTTATTGAGTGCTTGTTGCTGCAAACAATATTAGCGGGGGTTCCACAGTGGAACCTATTAAAAGTGGGACAAACTCAGGTGGCAGCTGCCAATGCACATCACTCAAGTGACAGAAAGAATGAATAATGCATTAAAAACAAACTCCTTACAGAAGCTCTTCATGCAGAGTCTGTGGTGGTACTTCTGTGAACGGTATTAAATTTGTGACGATGATGCTCTGGGAAACAATTCCACCAATGAAGAAGTCACCTGGCTGCTGATAGTCCTGAAGTGGAGGCTGTGGATCTTTAACCCGGCAGTTAACAGTGTGATCCTTGCATGCCATAGGAGGAACCAGTATCAGAAGAAATGCTACTAGAATCCCCATCCTGGATACATTATTATTAGTAGTAGTAGTAGTAGTAGTAGTAGTAGTAGTAGTAGTATACAGCCCTTCCTCTGAAGATTGCAGGGCAGTTTACAATATTAAAAAAAAGACAAAATGTGTAACATTTTGTTACAAAGGAATTAAGAATGAAAACAAAAATGGGGAACAAATCCAGATTGGTACACATAATTTTTCTTCTCATGTCCAAAATCAGAAAACAAATTACCATTCAACAGCAATACAGCCTTCATTTTAAAAAGTGTGCACATTTTCCTTGCCTTTGACATGGATTCTCCTGTTTCCTTCTATTCTCATTTTTTACGGTTCCAACTTAAATGCAAAACATCAGGGATCAAACTGGAAGTCTTTTGTCTATATTTTCTTCTGGCCCCAGATTGGAATACTATGAGGTATATTTATATCATCCTATAAATTTTGTAATTCTTTTATTTTCTGTTTTTGGAGGTGGCCACTGCAATTCCTTGGGGTTTTAGAAAAAGAGGGGAAATAATTATAGTCCTTTTGATAATTAAAAGGCAGGGTAATCTCCAGTTTGAAGTTGCGAATTCTCTGCAGAATTGCTGCAGACCGCCTCCCCCCGAACAATTTTTTTCCTTTTCATTTAACTAAGTTGAGTCTCTGCCATGGAGAAAATGGTCAAAATTCAGGACTGTTATGCTATTTTTAAGGACAAACTTTAATATTGATATGTGAGTGAATTGCACAATTGTTTGGGGTAGAAACACATGAGCCAGTTTAATTAATGGGCTAAGGATATTATGAATATTCATTTTTTTATTGGTTATTTTAACCTGATTTTTTAAAAATGGAACCTAGGACTAGATACATAATTTTGAGGAAGATTTATACTGGGCAGCTGGTGAACAGTAGGTGGTGAACAGCATTTCGTTCCCTGACTACAAGAACGACTCTGGACTTCAGACTGCAAGAAAATGAAGAGATAATGATAACCTTTTAATTCTTCTTCACGTTAACTTTTCCCTGATTCTAGATATGCACTACTAAGTATGAGTTTCACAGGAAAGCAAGCAACTTATGTAAGGAACCGTGAGACAGTGAATCTGATAAGCAGCAACGTATCTAGATTATCAAAAGAGACACGTGCAAAGTTTAATTGTCCTGCTTCTGGTGACAAATGTACTGTGCATGTATTTCATGTGATACCTCAGATGCATTTTCATGATGTTCATTTGTTCCACTGAGCTGAAGCTTCTGAGAGAACATGTTTTATATATATTACCCATTTGTGCCCCAAAACACAAACTGTTATTTAGCAAAATACACAAGTAATTAGCAAGCCTTCAGTTTATAAGACATTCCCTTTTTAAGGGGGGTGGGGGTGAGCAGGAATTTGCGGGAACCGAGTTCCCTTACCTTTTTCTGCTGGGGCTGAAATGAATATACATCCAATGCCTGAGCCAAAAATCTACCTATATCTGTAATCAATAAAGTTGTGGCCATATCTAATCCAGATCATTGTCTGCTTGGGTTTTTAACTCACATCTTACCTTTAGCCACTGCCTGTTTGTGTGTGTGTGTGTGTCTGTCTGTGTGTGTGTGTGTGTGTGTGTCACTGCAAGTAAGTCCACAGTAAACAAACCAACAAGCAGACAAGCAAGCAAGCAAACAAACAAACAAACTTCATGGTGAGTACCTCCACCGTTTCTTCCAGAACATGGCCCGTTGTTGTTGTTGTTGTTGTTGTTATCATCATCGTCATTGTCGTCGTCGTCCATTTTTTAGAAAGCAACTGAACAACAAGGCATTCAGGGGAAAGATGGAACTCAGCAGTGCAGATGTAGTGGTTGAACGTTTATCAAATCTGAGTATCTATAAAATCGTTAAACAAAACAACTAGAAGTGACTTTTAAAGCTTGGAGGCAGCTGCCAAGACAAAATGCCTTAGGAAATATTAACACTTTTATAGACAAAATATAATCACATTTCTTTCTTATAAGCTGTTCCCTGTTGCTCAGACCAGGCTACCAGTACTGCATAGTAGAATATAAATAAACACAGATACATCTGGGTATGTCATGCTTTTCTTCTTATTATCTGTTCCCTGTTATTCAGCTCAGGCCTCAACACAATGATGTAACATTTGGGGGCGAATATGCAGCCCAGCAACCCAGCACTAGAGGCTAAAATAGAAAAGATCTCCACAGCTACCATGTACTTCCCCTTGGAGCTCAGATAGGATGGGATAAAGGATAACCAAACACTGCAAAAGACCAACATGCTGAAGGTGATGAATTTGGCTTCGTTGAAACTGTCAGGTAACTTTCTAGCAAGGAAAGCCACACTGAAGCTGATAATGGCCAGAAAACCCATATAGCCTAAAACACAGTAGAAGAAAGTCAGAGATCCCTCATTGCACTCCAATATAAGTTCTTCTCTTACTGAATGAATGTCAACATCTGGGAATGGGGGAGAAGTTACCAACCACACAAAGCAAATGCCTGCTTGGATGAATGAGCAGGAAAGAACAATGGAGTTCGCTAATGACTTCCCCACCCAATTCCTCATGCTGGATCCCGGTCTGGTGGCCATGAAAGCCAGGACCACTGTGGTGGTTTTGGCCAACACACAAGAAACAGCTACTGAGAATATGATCCCAAAAGCAGTTTGTCGGAGAAGACATGTCACCTTCTGTGGCTGGCCAATGAATAGCAATGAACAAAGGAAGCAGAGCAAGAGGGAGACAAGGAGAGTGTAGGTGAGGCCCCGGTTGTTGGCTTTGACAATGGGAGTGCTGCGGTGCTTCAGAAATGCTGCTAGCACCAGAGCTGTGATCAAGGAAGAGAAAAGGGCAAAAAAGGCTAAAGCGACCCCCAGTGGTTCTTTGAAAGACAAGAAGGAAGCCAATCTGGGAACACAGGAATCTTGGTTCTTGCTTGGATAGCTTACGTCACTGCATTTGGAACAGTCATTCATATCTGAAAAGGGAAAGATAGGTGCTTTATGCCACCATCTCTGCTAGTTCAAGGCAACTGGAGGAACACCAAATGGATACAATGCAAAGTAATGGTTATGTACCTTTTTATGTTCATCTGGTAACACTCTAATGTTTAAGGGGAAGGTGGGGGCAGGTGAGATTTACTTCCTTTGGAGCAATAAACTTGTAGCCAGCATCTGCTGCATTGTCGCTTGCTTCTGCTTTCTGGTGCTCTATCTTTGGTGTGCTCTGTTGTTTATCAAGAAGGTTTGACATCATTTGGCAATATATTTCTTACCGTGTTGGACTGAAATCTTCCCTTCTGGACACGGGATGCAATCATAGCAGCAAAATGGATCCCCCTCCTTCACTTTCTTGCTAAAACCAGGACGACAACTTTCACTACATACAGAATGAGGCTTTGCCTAATCCACAAATGAAAGAGGCCCATGTAAGTACTAAAGAACAAAAGAAGAACAAAATATGGCTAAAGGTGGTACCACCTCAGTTTTAGCCCCTTCTGTTTTACTCCAGCCCTGCCAACTGAAATTACTCGCAATTGGCTCCTACCTGATTAAACCAGCTGTGCCACGTTATGGCACTCTCATTGATGCTGAATACATTGTCCAGAAGACCTTGGGGGTCCACCTGTCCAACTTTCACTCTATGGAAGGATTGGTTTGAAGAAAAAATCCAGTTGAAAATGTCAAATCCAGCTACTAACTCCCCATTCTGGTCAAAGGAAACCTGGTCACCAGCACTGTTGTTAAAGGAGACTCTTCTCAGAAAGTGATGGGACTAGAATGCAAAGGGAAATGTAAGAGTGTAGGGCATCATGCATTTTAACAGTAGTGCATTGAATCTTTTAGATGGAGTTATAAAAATGCTTTCCCTTGATGAAGAGATGTCCCCCCCCCCACTCCCCTTCCCTCAAATTGCAGTATAGCAATAACCAAATGAGAAAGAGTATTCATACATTTAAAGTTTACTTTTGAGAAGCTTCATTGAAATCCTTTTATTTATTCCTGACTGGTAGCCTCCTTAAAATACACCCAGAAACAAATGGATTCTCATGTTATTATTTTTTGAAAATCAGTTTTCTGTGTATATAATTGTCTAAAAGGGTAGATAATATTTTGGTGTTGATATAGTTAGATACAGACAGCATTTTTCCTACTTCATAGGGAAATGAAGTAATAGGAAATTGGGAGCCATATGCAGCTTGGGAGTCAGTTTACTCGGCATTTTGAGCCTGGTGGAATGTGCGCATAGACACTCTAGGTGCTGTACTCTTTGGGTCCATTACCTGCCACAACTGTAGATTCCAAAGCTTCTGTCCCCCTTCATCCCCCATTGCTCTGTATGGGAGTCTAGATGAGAACATCGTTTGTAAAGCATAGGCCACAGCATAGACAGCGTTGTAGATGCTGTAGCTGTGGCCAATCATCCTTGTTTCAAAAAAGGGCCCCGGAAGACTCTCCAGTTTCTCTTCCCCAGTACAAAAATCTCCATCCAATCGCTCAGTTACTCTATTTGCAAATATACAACCAAATGCATGTTGCCAGAAGTCCAGGATAAAGCCATCTCCTTTTGCATTCAGAGGTTTCCTATTCTCAACAAATTGTTGAAATCCTGAAGGATCCTTGGAGTGAATTGAGAAGGAGAGAGCACCATGGATCATGTCTATACTCCAAGTCCTTTGATATATAATAGATGTGAGCTCCATCTGGGCTGTCAGTATCCACACAATACCTTTTTCTTTATTTGTCACATGTTGTTGTTCTGACAGGTATGAGAACCATCTCAAAAATATAACTGAGAAAGATTCTCCATAGGCAACCACTGCATTGGCTTTACCATCAATAATTTTATCATGTATTTTTGCCCCCTGAGTAAACATGCTATTAATTTCACTGACAATTGCTTGTTTGTGGCTTCTTTCTATGAAGGCAAAACAGATACCACTCTGGGAGAAAAGTGGAAATACAGTTTGGACAAATCTATCTCCATATTCATCGTTGGAAGTAAGGATTCCAATCCATATCCACTTGAAATGCAGAAGCAAAGAGAGAATCCCTGCATACTGAATTGCTTCCTGAGGTGTCATCTGGTAAAAAGAAAGGCCTGGGGTTTTGTCATTCATCACTGGAGCAGGGCTATATATGAGCTGAAGGAGGTGTGAAGGAGAATAGAGAATGAGAGAAGTCTTTTTCTATTTGAAGTCTTCAAAGTAATCTACATCCATCAAATGAACAATTCTTATAACTCTCCTGGAATGTTAAAATTGTATCTTTCCCATGCAGCATTGTGGCTTCTGTGACAAGTTACTGAAAAGTTACGCAGCTACTCTACTACTGGGGAAAATTCACTTTCCAGATGAGGTGTAGAAGAGGACCCCTCTGACTCCCACTCCACTTCCAGGACCCCTGATGACACTGGGGTAGGACCCTTATCCAGACCACCGTCCTGATGTTCCCCCTCAGCCAAATTGGAAGCTTCCTCCTTCTCCCCTTCTGAACAATGACTGTCTTCATGGGACCCATGATAATTTTATGCTTTTAAAGTACATTCTCTCCATTCATATTTACAGATCAATTCAGCGGGCTTTATTGCTTGGCTTAGATTTGATGTTTGTCTGTTTATAAGGAAAATCTACCTGTTTGCTCCAATTGTACCTCCTTCTGTCCCTTTCACCCTTTGTCTGTCTCTAAAAATCTGGAAGGATCTGTCCTACCTGTGGAATCTTGTAAATATCCAAGACAGTTGCCATGTGCAAGGAGGTCAGTGGGTCCAGTCCTCCAATAACTGCAATGATATTATCCTGGATGTCACAGTTGTAGTTTGGGAGATGTTTCCATGGTGTGAATATAAGTAGCATTGTAGCATGGTAGGTCCCTTTGGCAGTGAAATAGCTGTCATAAATGCGGAAACCCAAGGTGATGTTGGGTAACAGCTGCGGGTTTTCATTTATTTCCTTGATTGCAAATGCCAAGGTGAGAATGTGTTGGTAATTCTTTGTTACCACACTAGAAAGAGAGATGTGTTCCGTATTATAATGTCATTCTGCAGTAGGGTTAGGGCACTGGTAGCCTATAGATAACCAGATCAAACTCATTAAGCCTTTTCAGCTATTCTCCACCCCAGCAGTGGAGTAAATTGACAGGGTTAAAGCCACCATCTACTGCAGTGTGCTGTCATTACTGTGCTGCCAAATCATGCTTGGAGCAAGGAGGTAGCTGCAAGGGCTCTTCTGATTTCAGCCAAGCAGAGAAGCACACCTGCCCTACCGCCTGCTTTCATCTAATTCCACCCATGATTGGCAAAAGCATATATTCATTTTGTTAAAAGGCCAATTCCATTGAAGCAACAATGCATTGCGCCTGTTGAAATATGTTAAATGAGCAAGCCACATTTCCAGTATCAGCTGAGAGGGCAGGAGACGGGAGTTTTAAATATCTCTTTCAGGTGACATCGCCCCAATTAAGAGGACGATGTGTATGCATGTGTGTGTTTTGTGTGTGTCCTTTATGCATGTGTGCGTTTTTAGTGCAGTGTATATAAATGTTGTATACAAGATATTTTAGGGATGCTGGCATGTGACTCTACACACAAAGGGTAGATATGGACCTTGGCTGAACATTTCCCCTCACCTGTGTACTGCATCTTGTAAGATGAGCACCATCTTCATTACTAGAGCAATTAAATAGACAATTTATTGAAGCAACACTTGGCTTAGTGGTCCTATATGAAGATTAAATAATCAAACCATGTAAAAGTTAAATAAGCAAACCATATGAAGGTTGGAGTACTTCCACACTGCAGTTTATTGAGTGCTTGTTGCTGCAAACAATATTAGCGGGGGTTCCACAGTGGAACCTATTAAAAGTGGGACAAACTCAGGTGGCAGCTGCCAATGCACATCACTCAAGTGACAGAAAGAATGAATAATGCATTAAAAACAAACTCCTTACAGAAGCTCTTCATGCAGAGTCTGTGGTGGTACTTCTGTGAACGGTATTAAATTTGTGACGATGATGCTCTGGGAAACAATTCCACCAATGAAGAAGTCACCTGGCTGCTGATAGTCCTGAAGTGGAGGCTGTGGATCTTTAACCCGGCAGTTAACAGTGTGATCCTTGCATGCCATAGGAGGAACCAGTATCAGAAGAAATGCTACTAGAATCCCCATCCTGGATACATTATTATTAGTAGTAGTAGTAGTAGTAGTAGTAGTAGTAGTAGTAGTATACAGCCCTTCCTCTGAAGATTGCAGGGCAGTTTACAATATTAAAAAAAAGACAAAATGTGTAACATTTTGTTACAAAGGAATTAAGAATGAAAACAAAAATGGGGAACAAATCCAGATTGGTACACATAATTTTTCTTCTCATGTCCAAAATCAGAAAACAAATTACCATTCAACAGCAATACAGCCTTCATTTTAAAAAGTGTGCACATTTTCCTTGCCTTTGACATGGATTCTCCTGTTTCCTTCTATTCTCATTTTTTACGGTTCCAACTTAAATGCAAAACATCAGGGATCAAACTGGAAGTCTTTTGTCTATATTTTCTTCTGGCCCCAGATTGGAATACTATGAGGTATATTTATATCATCCTATAAATTTTGTAATTCTTTTATTTTCTGTTTTTGGAGGTGGCCACTGCAATTCCTTGGGGTTTTAGAAAAAGAGGGGAAATAATTATAGTCCTTTTGATAATTAAAAGGCAGGGTAATCTCCAGTTTGAAGTTGCGAATTCTCTGCAGAATTGCTGCAGACCGCCTCCCCCCGAACAATTTTTTTCCTTTTCATTTAACTAAGTTGAGTCTCTGCCATGGAGAAAATGGTCAAAATTCAGGACTGTTATGCTATTTTTAAGGACAAACTTTAATATTGATATGTGAGTGAATTGCACAATTGTTTGGGGTAGAAACACATGAGCCAGTTTAATTAATGGGCTAAGGATATTATGAATATTCATTTTTTTATTGGTTATTTTAACCTGATTTTTTAAAAATGGAACCTAGGACTAGATACATAATTTTGAGGAAGATTTATACTGGGCAGCTGGTGAACAGTAGGTGGTGAACAGCATTTCGTTCCCTGACTACAAGAACGACTCTGGACTTCAGACTGCAAGAAAATGAAGAGATAATGATAACCTTTTAATTCTTCTTCACGTTAACTTTTCCCTGATTCTAGATATGCACTACTAAGTATGAGTTTCACAGGAAAGCAAGCAACTTATGTAAGGAACCGTGAGACAGTGAATCTGATAAGCAGCAACGTATCTAGATTATCAAAAGAGACACGTGCAAAGTTTAATTGTCCTGCTTCTGGTGACAAATGTACTGTGCATGTATTTCATGTGATACCTCAGATGCATTTTCATGATGTTCATTTGTTCCACTGAGCTGAAGCTTCTGAGAGAACATGTTTTATATATATTACCCATTTGTGCCCCAAAACACAAACTGTTATTTAGCAAAATACACAAGTAATTAGCAAGCCTTCAGTTTATAAGACATTCCCTTTTTAAGGGGGGTGGGGGTGAGCAGGAATTTGCGGGAACCGAGTTCCCTTACCTTTTTCTGCTGGGGCTGAAATGAATATACATCCAATGCCTGAGCCAAAAATCTACCTATATCTGTAATCAATAAAGTTGTGGCCATATCTAATCCAGATCATTGTCTGCTTGGGTTTTTAACTCACATCTTACCTTTAGCCACTGCCTGTTTGTGTGTGTGTGTGTGT
>JAXCMG010013597.1:0-19883 GCA_034642415.1 Podarcis siculus | reverse complement strand
GAAATTGATGTGGCCTGTTTTGTATAGCCTGTATTCGGGGGGGGGGGATCCTTTGGTCCATCAGTTGTTGCTCCCAGGTCCACAAGATTGAGTGTTATGAAAGAGGGAGAAAAACTCCCCTACTTTCTACTTTCCCCATGCCATGTGTAGTTCTTCTGTCATGTTACCTCCTGCTCATCTTACCTCTAAACTAAAAAGTTCCAAATGCTGCAGGGGTTGCTACATCCCTTGGATAATTTTGGTCGCTCTTTCATGGACCTTTTCCAACTCTACAATATCCTTTTTGGGGCGAGGCAATTGGAACTGTACACAGTATTCTAAATGCAGTCACATCATAAATGCCTGGTGAGATCTTCAGTTTTGTTTTCAATTCCTTCCCTAACGATCCCTAGCATGGGATTTTCCTTTTTCATAGCCACCGCACACTGAGTCAGCATCTTCACTGAGCTGTCTGCTACAACCTGTGACTTGGTCAGTCCCCACCAATTCAAGCACCATGTGTGTGTATAATAATAATAATAATAATAACAACAACAATATAATTTATTATTTATACCCAGCCCATCTGGCTGAGTTTCCCCAGCCACTCTGGGCAGCTCCAAATCAAATGTTAAGAACAGTACAGCATTAAATATTAAAAACTTCCCTGAACAGGGCTGCCTTCAGATGTCTTTTAAAGATAGGATAGCTGCTTATTTCCTTCACATCTGAAGGGAGGGTGATCCACAGGGTGGGCACCACTACCGAGAAGGCCCTCTGTCTGGTTCCCTGTAACCTCACTTCTCGCCATGAGGCCCTCGGCACTGGATCTCTGTGTCCGTGTATTAAGATTTACAGGCCATTCACTCTGTTCGGAAACATTCTTTTGGAGCTCTTCGTCGTTCTAACTACCGTGAACAATTTGCTGTGGCTACCTCACTGCTAACCCCAACTCTAGATAATTTATTAAAAAGCCCTTTCTCCATTTAGAGAAATGCCAATTCATACCTCCTGCTACTGAAACAATACCTGATCCAGAAAAGAACCCTCTCCTCTTAGTTATCATCTTCTAGAAATATATCTTGCAGGGCTCAAGTTCCATTAGCTGAGTCCAGTGCAAATGGTATTACGTCATGGAGGAGACTTGCTAGGCTGTTAAATGGATCATGCTAATTGGTCTTGTACCTGCAGTCATGAATAACTTGTGTCTTTGCTGAGATGCCTTTAAAATCATGGTCAGTGCACTTGACATGAGCGTAGATATATTCAAATTAACTGGATATTGGAAACGCACGGACAGAGAGATTCTCTCTCTTGAAACTTTCCCCAGCTCTTGATTTATAGATCAAAGATGCTGCTTGCTCCTGAGATCAAAGGCAGAGTTTAACCTTTTGAAGCCTTACTGAAGAAGCTTCAGTTACAATTAAAAATAATTTTAATTGTCAAACTTTGTCTAACTTCACCAGCATTGTGAAGAGAAGTCTGCCTGGTGCATTGCTTAAATTATTGTCTTTGGATACGGGTGGTGTTTTTTTAAAATATTTTTTGCAGCTTCTATTAAATGACTGTAATTACAGGTTTGCGGAGCTCCAGACATATACGGAACTGAACTCCAGGCCTATGGAAGATGGCGGCTGTGATGTTATTATTGACAAGCCAACTTATTTCATGAAGCTTGATGCAGGTACAAGCCAGTGTGGTTTTTGTATGTGCAGACCTGTACGACTCAAGGCAGTATGTCAGGATGATATGTTTGGAGGTGATCATGTAAAGGTCATTGATATGCACAGCATTCTGCATGTATTGCATTATTTTGTAGCGTGCTCCAGCAAATTGGATATTGCCCCAGCACACCTAGGGGCAGGCTAAAAGCCAATTGTGATCAGATTATTGGTAACTCTTAGTGGCTTCATCTGGTTAAAAGGACACAGACAACTTGGAGATACAATCAAGACCTGCATAAATTGGAAAAAAAAAGTTTGGTCCTTTTATGGCTTCTCTTAAATTTCTATCATGTCACCACTTCCTTTTCTCAGAACTAAAGAGGCCCAAATTTGCAACCTTTCCTCATAGGAGAGTTGCTGTATTCCCTGGATCATTTTGGTTGCCCTTCTGCATGTACAGTCTTAGTGAGGTTTGTTTCTGGGTTTGTGGCCTAATCTTTTCAGATGTTGCAGATAATTGTCTCACGCAGGTAATGTTGATATGCACGCACGCACGCGCGCGCACACACACACACACACACTCTGTATCTTATGATGGATTGTTAGCAACCATGAAGATCCACAGGGATGGAAGAACAGGATAAAAACTGTTTTAATGGGTCAATAGCCAGAAATGCTCACAAAATCCAACTGGGCAAAGACTCATCCTTTCAAATAAGACTCTGAATGTGACATTCATAGTCATCTTAGGTCTTATGCATTCATAGAAACAGTTTTAAATGCTAAAGATGGGCCTGGTGTAAAATTCTTCCAGTGAAGTGAAGAGAATGTGTTAAGAGTACGCAGAGGTTTTCAAATGAAAAGCCATGACAAGTTTCCCTTTTCCTTTCTTCTCTCAGGTGTTAACATGTACCACCATTTCTGTGACTTTGTCAATCTTTACATCACTCAGCACATTACCAACTCGTTCAGCACGGACGTCAACATTGTCATGTGGGATACCGTGAGTAAGATCTTCTGTTCACAACACGCTGGTGTAGTGTATTCACTGTCTGATGTAAACCACGAGTAGTATTAGCAAGGAGCATAGTTACTACTGCCTGTGCCAGATGCTCTGTGCATAGACTGGTATAAACCATTGTCACTAGCGAACCGGATTAAGTGATCTATCCTTCCAACAGGGTTGTATAGGAGGGATACAGTCAGTGTTCAAAATTAGCCAGGCGCCAGGTGCGTTTTGCACCTGGCTGTGGACCACTTTGCGTCCAAGTGAAAATGCCTGGGTGCCAGGATGGCTCCTGCCATCACCATCGGGGGATCATTGGATCCTGACTGTTTCCACACACTAATCCCCCACCCTGTAGAATTCTATCAGCTTTATTTTATCTGCACCATTGGAATGGGTTTCTGGAACCAAATTGCTTTTTCTGTGCAGCAGGAGCAGGAATCACCATTAGGAAAAAGAGGTAGGAATAGGCCAATATATACGTGGACTGTCCCAGGACAGTGGCTTTTCTTCTTTTAAGTTCTCAAAGCTCTTAAGCTACCACAAGGTTGCCATCTGAATAGCCAGATGTTTAACTGTGAATCAACCACAGTCATTTGAAAAATCAGACTCGAGAGCCATCTTGCCCCAAAATGGCGACTAGACATTCCGTTTTGGCAACTGCAGCCTTGGTTTTAGGAGCCATTTGATGCCTAGTTTATATATCTTCTATATCAGCCAGAGTGGGTGGCTGCCTTCTGTCTTAGC
This sequence comes from Podarcis siculus, assembly GCA_034642415.1. NCBI lineage: Eukaryota > Metazoa > Chordata > Lepidosauria > Squamata > Lacertidae > Podarcis > Podarcis siculus. The sequence goes on along the minus strand of JAXCMG010013597.1, from coordinate 16,487 downwards.
ACTTGAACGTGACTTCCTTGTGGAGGCTTCTCTTTTTCCCTTTTTTGGGGTATAATTTTTCTATTTTACCTTTTAGAATATTCATTTAAACAACCTTAAAATATCAATGACTTCCCTTCTTCTCCTTCCATGGTTCAGTTTTCATGCCATAGATCAGGCTTCCTCTACCTCGGCCCTCCAGATGTTTTTGGCCTACAACTCCCATGGTCCCTAGCTAGTAGGACCAGTGGTCAGGGATGATGGGAATTGTAGTCTCAAAACATCTGGAGGGCCAAAGTTGAGGAAGCCTGCCATAGATCCCTGCATATTTTACATAAACTAAACCATTCAGTATTCCGTTTTTACATCCATCAAAACTTATTTACGCTGTTGAATTTATCTTAACACTGCCAGTGTTTTCAAATGTACACAATTTCCACCTGTATATTCATTAAACGTTTTCCAATCTTCTTTAAATGTATATTCTTATTGTTCTCTTATTCTGTAAGTTAAGGCTTCTCTCTCTCCCCCCCCCCCCCATCTGCAGCCCCGGTTTTCAACACCACCATTTCCCGCCCACAAAAAATAAAATCAAAAAATCTCTTAGGTTGTAAATATACTACAAACAGATGCACTTCATGATTACTAGCACATCTTTCGTACCTACAGGACCGCCTCTCCAGGTATGCCCCGCGGAGGACCTTAAGGTCCACAAATAACAACACTTTGGAGGTCCCAAGCCGCAAGGTTGTTAGATTGGTCTCAACTAGGGCCAGGGTCTTTTCAGTACTGGCCCCGACTTGGTGGAACACTCTGTCACAAGAGACCAGGGCCCTGCGGGATTTGATATCTTTCCACAGGGCCTGCAAGACGGAGCTGTTCCGCCTGGCCTTTTTTTTGGACTCAGTTTGGCCCTTGTGTTTCCCTCCCCTGATGGTTCTGATTTATGGGCTACTATTAAAATGAGGCTGCATTTTAAATTGTATTTTAACCCATATTTTAATAACCCCATTATGTTTTATTGTAATTTTATTGTTGTTAGCTGCCCTGAGCCCGGCTCTGGCCGGGGAGGGGAAGGTATAAATAAAAAAATTATTATTATTATTATTATTATTATTATTATTATTATTATTATTATTATTTTCTACCCACGAGTCACTAGTTTGACAATGTTTTAAAGACTGTGTGTATATTTCTATGTAGAATCATTATGTGAATATCCTGCAGGAAATCACTGCATGAAAGACTGGAGTTTCCTGTTTTTCTTGTGTTATGCTCCCTGTCTCTCGCCCTCCTCCTGTCACCAACTGATGCTTAAAATAACTGTGTCCCTGCCACCTACTGGACAGTTCAAGGAACTGCCCACACCCTTTTGCCAGGCCTCCCAATAGTCTTCAGGGTTCTTTGCCACCCGCATTTGCTGGATATTTTCTTCACAAGGCCGCTTATAGCAGATTTTGTGCCACTGTGAGAAAATGATGCTGGACTAGATGGACTTATTGGCCAGTTCCAGCAAACTACTCTTATGGTTTTTCTCCCCACTGTACTGAAGTTGCCTGGTCTACCCATGTCTTTTCCCTATAAAATATATATCTAATTTCAGCTCCCACCAGCCCTAGCCAGCATGGCCTATGGTCATGGTAGCTGGCAGCCAACAATATCTGGAGAGCCACAGTGTAGCCACTCCAGTATTTGGAAAACCAGCAGTACCTGCAGTAAAAGCAACAGGGAACTGATGCTTTATTTGCTAATGATGCAGATCTTTGGCATGGAAAGTGGTCTCCTGGGTGGAATCTACACACGTATAAAAAAAAGCTGTGAAAATGTGTGTGTGTTTTTAAAAAACAATGTTTTGAAAAATACATTGAAATTGCCATAGCTCTTTGTCGCCATCTAGTGTCACATTTGTATATTGAACTTTACAACACACTTAAAAACATTTTTATTTGCACCTGTATATCAGAGTCCCTGGTTTCATCCCTACCCAATCCAGCTATACTTAGGGCTCTCCATTCTAGGACTGTCAACCGCATATGACGTGGGTTCCCACCGCACTACCTTTTCTTGGGAAGCGGCACTGTTTAAGAATGTATGCTGCTTCCCCGCAGTCACTCTGAAATTCTGTAATGCCATTTTGAGCGACAAAAGAGATGCATTTAATTCCTTGCATTGCCAGACGGTGGTGCCAAGTAACTGCTTAAACTAGCTGAACAGAGGCGGTGAGGCTTTTCCCCCCACTTTATGCAATGCATGTAGCTTTTGGCTCTTGCAAAATTACAATTCTTACTAAATGTTAGTTTCTTTATAAGTGAGTGAAACAAAGCAGGAACTCAGTGGGGGAAACTTACCCAGCATGTTTCCCAACAAACAAACAAACAAACAAACAAACAAACAAACAAATATGGCAAGGTGTACAATGTGTGGGTGTGTTTGGTGGGCTAGGGATCATTTTACAACCCAAGAGCCACATTCCTTTCTGGGTAATCTTCCGAGGGCCACAGTGCCTGGGGAGGGGGAGGCCAGAGGCAAATGCGGGCAGAGCAATGAATAGGATGATCAATGTCCCCCCCTTTTCCAATTTTGTATGAGCCTCAATTTAAGGTTCAGAGACACCCTTGTTATAGCAGTTGAAAAAGTTCCCCACTGTGTGGTCGAAATTGAGATCTCTAATTCTTTATTCCAATCCTCCCTCAGTACCTGTCTATCAAATTGGTTTGCTAATAACAAAGATTTATATATGTTGATGGCTGGGTTTTTTTGTTGCGTAAGAATCAATCAACTGCTTCAATATCTCTGGGGTCTCTGAGGCTGTAAAAGCTGCTGGTCCGTAGGTGGCAGTTAGCAAGTGTTTTATCTGGAGATATTGCCATTGAACATTTGTAGGTAATCTGTATTTGTCTCTTAAGATGGAATATGTATAAAAAAATCCATCCTCTTCATTTATCAGCTGGTCTAACATTAATATACCCAAATTCAAAGTTTGGATCTACCCTTTAATTTTGGGAAACAAAAGAGCAGGATGCTGGTGATTACAGACTGTTCGACGCTATGCATGCTTTCTTGGGAGTAAGTTCCATAGGGCTTGGTGGGGATACTCTCTATTACAAGGATGGGGAATGTGTGGTCCTCCAGAGGTTGGTGGACTCCAGTTCCCCTCAGTTACAGGCTGCATGGCCAATGTCATGAATTATGAGAGCTGCGGTCCAGTACTGTCTGGAGGGCCACAGGTTGCTCTGCCCTGCTCAGTGTGTTTACGATTCTGGCCTTAAGGCAGGAGCGTTATAGATAAGCCTGAAAGCTGTGAAAATAATGATCAGTCGTTTCTCACTAAAACCTCACTTGTGCTTCCATATGTTTTTGTTTTTTCACAGAGTGCCTATGGATACGGAGACCTCTTCAGCGAAACGTGGAAGGCATTTACAGACTATGAAATAATACATTTGAAATCCTACGATTCAAAGAGAGTGAGGAATATTTTGCTTTTTCAAAAAAACAAACAAACTGAGGGCTGTACCCAGAAGTCAGTGCTTTTAGTTCAATTTTGTGATTGTGTTACTGAATATATATGGGTCCTTAAACTACAGCTGAACCACCCTTGCTGTAGAGCAGGGACATCCAACTCCCAATGCACTGCGATCTACTCACAGTATAAAACAATGGGCAGTGATCTACCCATTGTTGTTGGGGGACACACAGAGATCTACCGGGATCTACCAGGAACACCGCACGATCTACCAGCAGATTGCGATCTACCTGTTGGTCAAGCCTGCTGTAGAGGGTTTTAAGATTTTCATTCATACTATAAGGTTACACCTGCACGGTCCACTTCCGCAGGTGTAGGTGAGAGAAAAGTACCTTGCAGCAGACCTGTTGCACACACACAGGTTTACGTTTATGGTTCTGCATAGGGTTAAGTAGGAGATTCAGTAATCTGGACAGAGGAGCACCAAAAGATTCTGCACATTTTATGCTTTCTCAATTTGCCTTTGGTTAAGAGAAATAAAAACAAAGGACACTAAAGAATGACTTCTAACCTTTCAAAGAGTGTGGTTTTAACAGCAGTTACCCCTCCTAATTCTAGGCACGTAGTCTAAGGATGCTGTGCGTATGAGCATAGGTTCAGGACCTCTCAAACCTTTGCATGTCTGTGCTCCAGGAATGTGGGAGAGGGGCTCCACTGCCATCCAGGGGCAAGCTGCCATTGTTTTCCATTGTGTCTGCTGCGCTTAATTTCCCCTTCCCCTTTTGTTTCATGTAGCCCCATCAGGAAAGTTTTCACCTTGCCCCTCCCCTCCATTATAAAGTTTCCTCATCTTACCCTCTCGGGTCTTTGTGTCAGATGCTGTTTCTGTTTCAGTCATTTGTCCAGTGCTTAACGCAAGGGGGGGCTCAGATTGGTGCTGTGATCTGGCTTCTGTTGCAGTATTAATAGGTCCTCCTTTATATTCACCTCTTTTAATTATATATCAGGAGTTCTGCTCTAACTTGTTAATGATCTTCTTTTTCAGGTATGCTTCAAAGAAGCAGTTTTTACACTGTTGCCTCGAATGAGGTACGGCTTATTTTATAATACACCATTGGTGAGTAAATACCTTGGGTTCCACACCCACCCACCTTTTTTTTTAATAAAAAAGAAATTTTGAATAAGATTTGTGAGCTTCTTAAATAGATATGTTATATAAGAAAGGACTTCAATGCATAAAAGCTTTGTTTGGAGGTGGGGGACGGTTTGTTACTAGCAAAATAATATTAAAATTTGAGCACATGGGTGCATTTTATTCCTATATGTCTGCTGTGATTTCAGATATCCAGCTGTCATGGTACAGGATTATTCAGAGCCTTTTCCCAGCATGTGCTGCACAGATTAAATGTCACACAAGAAGGACCCAAGGTATTAGTGATGCTCTGTGCCGTTCTGTAAGAATCGTGAATGAAGCTTGAGTTTGCATGCGCCGTCTCTCTTGCTTCGGATCGTGCTCACAGCTTGAGAAGTTCTCTTTTCCGATGCCCACAATCCTGAGTTTCGTTGTAGTTTTGAGCACTCCTGTTTCCACTGACTTGCATATCTTCCTGACGAATGAAAGCTCCCTTGCAATGGTGAAGGGGATGCAAAGAATTTAAATACTGAAGGAGATGCCTCTTGCCTGCAGTACTTCTGTGCTCCCTGCGGCATCTTGTACATGCAGGGTGATAAATGTACACCAGCTCTCTCGCCGTAGCAAATTCGATCTCTTTATGAAGACAGGAGGCATTGCTCTGAACCCTTGAGCCATTTCCGCAGTTGCGTGGTTTGCTTGGTGCTGCCAAAACAAGTTTTCCAGCAGCAACAAGCCCAGCAGAGCCACCCAGTAAATCCTTGGCTTTTTCTCCAGGAGGCGACATTTGTTTTTCGTCCAATATCTGAATCCACAGGAAGATGCTGGCTCCATTAAAAGGACTATAAGTGTGTGTGTGTGTGTGTGTGTGTGTGTGTGTGTGTGTGTGTTCACATGGTGTATACTGGGGAGGGAATCAATTTGGCTGCTTTTGAGTTCTTTAAAATATTTTCTGGAGCATATACTTTCATGCTTATCACAAGGGGCTGTTGTTTTCGAGCTGTGTGCAACCATTTGGCCCTGATTTCCTGCTGGTATTAATAGGTGTCATGCAGTTAAACCTTTGTAATTCTTTCTTCTTCTTCTTTTTTACACAATTTACCCCCGAGGGTTCAATGGATTTTTAAATTGGGAAGGGAAATAATAACCTTGTTAGGTGGGCTAACACCTCCCCCCTGCACCCCAATAATTCATCAACATATAAAGCATACTGCGTCTGTCTGTGTGACTTCCACTTTTTTCAGATACCGCAGTGGTTTGTGGTGACGTGGGCCATTTTGTCTTGAATAAAACAAAGGGGTTTGGAAACCTTTGCTGCTGGTAGTGCTATCAAGTTCTCTGTGGTTTCATTGGGAGTTGAGGGACTTGATCAAGTCCATAAGGGGACTTTTCCATAAATGACTTACTAGTTGTTGGTTGCAAATACTGCTTTTGGGGAAGGAGCATCGACAGAAAGTGCACATTAGAACAATCCATTTTCAGGAATGTGCCTCTCTCCTGTGTGTGATATAAACGAGGTGATTAAAAGGAAAAGACATTTTAATCACTCTGCTAATTGTTTTTACATCAAGGGCACTAATTTATTCATTGTCCGTCAGCTGGTCTTTCTCCTCCTCAACTTGCAAATGGGTTCATTTTGCTACTTTTTGTTTTGCTTGTTCCCCAACAGGATGGGAAAATCAGAGTTACGATACTCGCCCGGAGTACAGAATACAGGAAGATATTAAACCAAAATGAGGTTAGATTATTTTCTGTTGAGTAAAGGCTTCCAAAGAGCAGTGGGCACAAGGAAGCCGTGGTTGGGTAGAGGAAATGGGTGGGAAATAAAAACAGCAATTATCATGCAGAAATATTGCTTTCCCCCCTCCCTCCCTCCCTCCCTAGCTTGCCAACGCTTTGAAAACGCTGCCGTTATTTGAAGTCCGAATAGTGAACTACAAGTACAAGTAAGTACACCTGCAAGGCGTAGCAGATCTGCAGCTGTTCCTACCTTGATTTTCACCTTTCTGCACCTGCATGACGGGTTGTGTCCCATGGTGGTTTTGCACGAGCGGAAAGAGCTTCTGCTCGCTTCAGGTGAGGCACTCAGTTTTGTCAGAGGAGTTAATTTTGAGGGAGCCCAGAGGGCTACAGGAGATCAGTGAAAATGGCCTGCCCCACCTTGCCATAACTGCCTCTTCCGCTCGTGTAAAGCCATTACTGGATACAGACCAATTTCCTGTAAGTAAATCCTGTTGAAATCTTTGGAACGTTTGCAATCCCAGACATAGTTAGATGAGAGAGTAATTCCCACTGAACGTATTATTAGGACTTGCAAACATGCATAGGTAAAGGGACCCCTGACCATTAGGTTCAGTCGCGGACGACTCTGGGGTTGCGGCGCTCATCTCGCTTTATTGGCCGAGGGAGCCGGCGTTCAGCTTCCGCGTCATGTGGCTAGCATGACTAAGCCGCTTCTGGCGAACCAGAGCAGTGCACGGAAACGCCGTTTACCTTCCCACCAGAGTGGTACCTATTTATCTACTTGCACTTCGTGCTTTCGAACTGCTAGGTTGGCAGGAGCAAACATGCATAAGTGTATGCTATTAAGGATCAATAAAGAGAACAATAAAACATTTCCCTCCTCCCAGCCTCAATGCTTTGTGGAAGGGCAGGGCCAAGGCCACATCTGCAGCCCTATTGCTCCCAGTGACTTGGGCAGAAAAGGGGCGGGGAGAGGATTGTCATCCCCTGGTTTGGACCAATGGGATTTCAGGATCCAGGGCTGTCTCAGCCCTACCCTTGCCCCTTCCTTTGGCTCCTGCCAGCAGCCCATCCGCTCACATGTCCAGCAGAATGAACAAAGGAACACCTCTTCTCTGCCTAATCCAGATCTTTCCAAACTTTTCTTGTCGGTGACACACTTTTTAGATGTGCATCATTTCACGACACGGTAATTCAGTTTTCTTAGCAATCTGGAGCTTAAACTAATCCAGCCCCGGGAGGAGCGCAGGGAGTGTTTGTGTGACACACCTGCACACTGTAGCTGACACACTAACATGTCGCGACACACAGTTTGGAAAGCTCTGGCCTAATCTAGTCTCTCCCCCACCCAACCCAACATGGAGGGCAGGTCGGATTGCTCTGCTGATTGCCCTCTGAAGTACAAGTTTGAGAACTATGAATGAGCTGTATGTTATTGATGTTGAGGTTAATAATGGATTTGAGTTTGAGTAACATTTGTTTTTAATAATGTACATTTCTTTAAAAAATAAAAAAGGACTAGACTGGGTGCATTTGCATGGCAACCTTTTAATTTCTCCAGTGCAACAATATGCTCTTCTAAGATCTTGAGCATCACCAGGAATTTTATTTCAGTGTATAGCTTACTTCCTCACCCCATAAGATATCCTTGACATATCTGAACGATGATCTGTTGTGCTATTCACACATACCCATGTTAGAGCCATTCTTATTATACATTTTCTCTAGGGAGCTCGAATTTAAGGAGCAGCTGAAAATCACACACAATTCTGATATATTCATTGGGATGCATGGAGCAGGACTCACCCACCTTCTCTTTCTGCCAGACTGGGCTGTCATCTTTGAACTGTAAGCCTCCATGTGCTCATGTATTTAATAGCTCCTTTTTTTGTATTTGCATGAAAATTGGGCTGCCGTGTCCTGATCCAAAGAAGGGGTTATAAACCGTGCTTTTAAGCAAACGCATGTCACAGAGGGTGAGATGGCACCTCTATATTTCTATCAGAGCAGATATTGAACTTCCCTCGGTCATACAATTAGAAGATGCATTCCTTGATGTGTACCAGGTGGAGTGTGACAACTCTGTTCATTGGCCAACTTGTTTGGGCAGAGGTTGGCAGCTGGAAACCTCCACGTTAAACCCAGCCAGCGATGCAGAATGCCCTGGTGGCAAAATGAATTAGAGAAATAAAATCATAGATAGCTGAAAAAGTCCTAAAAAACATATACCGTATTTTTCGCCCTATAAGACGCACTTTTCCCCCTCCAAAAATGAAGGGGAAATGTGTGTGTGTCTTATGGGGCGAATGCAGGCTCCCTGGCTTCAGCGATAGCAAGGCAAAGCCTCCGAAGCCTGCACTCCAGAGGCTTCGCGTTGCTTCCGCTGAAGCCAGGAGAGTCTGCTCTTTGAGGCTGGCGGTGGGGGAAAGCAGTGCTTCCCCCATTGCCAGCCCCAGAGGATGGGGGGCAGCGGGAAGGCACGCGAAGCCTTCCCACTACTCTCCAACCCGGCTTGGAGGCTGGCGGGAGAAAGCAACGCTTCCCCCATCGCCAGCCCCAGGGGATGGGGGGCAGCGGGAAGGCGTGTGACGCCTTCCCGCTACTCTCCAACCCAGCTTTGAGGCTGGCGGTGGGGGAAAGCAGGCTTTTCCCCAAGGAGGGAGAAGGGACTGACTGTCCGAGTCCGTCCCTTCTTCCTCCTGTGGGCTTTTGCGGGAGATGGGGGAATTCCCCCACCTCCCGCAAAAGCAGGCAAAAGCCGTGGGCTCTTTAAAGGGGCTGCACGGCTTTGCTGGCTTTTCTAGGAGGTGGGGGAATTCCCCCACCTCGCAGAAAAGCCCGTAGGAGCCGTGCAGCCTTTAAAGAGCGCGCCGCTCTTGGGGGCTTTTCCCCAAGGAGGGAGAAGGGACTGACTGGCCGTTTCAGTCCCTTCTCCCTCCTGGTCGAAAAGCCCGCAGGAGTTGCGCGCGGCTCCTGTGGGCTTTTACGGGAGGTGGGGGAATTCTGCCACCTCCCGCAAAAGCAGGAAGAAGGTCTTGGAGTAGCGCACAGGCTGCGTGCAGCTTGTCCACTGCTCCCAGAGCTGCGGGGGGGGGGGGGGATCATATTTTTTTCCTTGATTTCCCCCCCTGAAAACTAGGTGCGTCCTATGGGCCGGTGCGTCCTATAGGGCGACAAATACGGTAGTTTAACTCCTTGCCCAAGGCCTGTTGATACGAACCCACAGAAGTTCTATAATGATTTCTGACAAAAGGTATTTTCTCACTGTGTCTATCTGGTCTCTGTAAAGTTTTCTCCATGAGGACATGGCTCTTGGATTACTGTTTGTTGCTCTAATACTGTTTATGGCAGGTTTACGTTTCCCTCCTCGCCATCTTATCTTTTAAAGCCATTGCTTCCAGCTGAGCAGGAACTCTTGCTATAAATGAGTTTCACCTTACTAACAGGAAAGGGCCTTTATTATTTGAAATAATCCTCCATGTTATAGAAGCCAGGCACAATGAAGCGTGCCATCGTTTTTTTGAGTCTTAGGATGGGGGTAGCTGAACCCTAGATTTAGAGGTTCTTTAAAGCTCAGTTTTATCTAAATTATCGTCATACGAACTGTAACTTCCATGTTACCATGCACATACGCATGTCCTTGGCCTCTGAGCTGTATGTTAGTAAGTTCAAAGTTACTGTATTAATTTACAAAGCTTGGATCCAGGTTATCCTTTGTATCCCTCCCCAGTCACTGAGATCTTGAGGGTGTGTGTGTGTGTGTGTTACTGGCCCCCATGACTCAGGTGCATGGCTTGTCTCCACGGAGACAAGTATGACTCCACGGAGTCATACATTCAGTCCTGTGGGCCTGATTCTATGGAGCGCTTTCCTGGCTTAGATTAGGCAGCCCGCTCCTTCCCCGGTTGAATGCCTGACAAAGCCCTTTCTTCAGCAAGTATTTCAAGGATGTTTTCTGGGGGTTTTGTATGAACCATCGTGATTTATTTCATCCATTGCATGCTTTTTATGATTTTTATATGCACTGCTTAGAGACTTTGGTTCATAAGTGGTATATAAATAGCTCAAATAGCTAGCTAGCTAGCATGTTTGCAAGTCCACCCAAAAAAAGTCTGAATCAAAGGTTGAGGGTGGGGAGAGAGACAGCTTGAGTGCATTCCTTAATGCTTGCTGCAGGAAATGCTACAGCGAAACCCAAGTATCAAGGGGATTTGCTTCCTTGGCTCTCTCTGTAAGGTAAAGGTAAAGGACCCCGGGATGGTGAAGTCCAGTCAAAGGTGACTATGGAGTTGTGGCATTCATCTTGCTTTCAGGCTAAGGTAGCCGGCGTTTGTCCTCAGACAGCTTTCCGGGTCATGTGGCCAGCATGACTAAACTGCTTCTGGCACAACGGGGTACTGTGACAGAAACCAGAGCTCACAGAAACACTGTTTACCTTCCCGCCGCAGTGATACCTATTTATCTACTTGCACTGATGTGCTTTTGAACTGCTGGGTTGGCAGGAGCTGGGACAGAGCAATGGGAGCTCACCCCATCGCGGGGATTCGAACAGCCGACCTTCTGATCGGCAAGCCCAAGAGGCTCAGTGGTTTAGAACACAGCGCCACCCTGGCTCTCTCTGTAGCAAGAGCTGTAGCAGGGGGAGCCGCAGCCTGTCCATTTCCAATTGCTAGTAGAATGATTCTCCTTTCCGTTTCCTGCAGGAGAAGGGCAGGCGCTAAAGAGGACCGTTGCTCCTTTTGCTAATGAATCCCCATCATTTCCTCTCCAGGTACAACTGTGAAGACGAGCGCTGCTACTTAGACCTTGCAAGGCTGAGAGGCGTCCATTACATCACCTGGCAAAAGAAGGACAAAGTGTTCCCTCAGGATGAGGTAGTGGGTGGGATGCAAAGTGCTGTGTTGTGTTGTTGTTGTTGTTGTTATTATTATTATTATTATTATTATTATTATTATTATTATTATTATTTTAATTAATTTTTTTAAAAAATGTTTTACCCATCTCAGTTCTTCCACATGAAATATGATTCTTCTGCTTCAGCCCAAATTAAATTCTCTGCTCTGATTAAAGGATCATTTTATATGAATAGCTGGAGGAGGGAGAGAAATGAAATTAATTGGCCATTAGTTCAGACTATCAATAGCAGTGCTGTTAGGTGTTTTCTTACTGACGCTGCTGCTTTAGGGAGGATCGATAAATCAGCGGTTATGAATTAAAATGCGTGCTCAATTTGCTGCTTGTTTTCCAGGGGAAAAGAGCTGACTTGTTTTGCTTCCTTAAAACCATTTTAACTCCCTTTTCTTCAGGGGCATCATCCAACACTAGGAAAACACCCGAAGTTTACAAATTACTCCTTCGACGTGGAAGAATTCGTCCGCCTGGTGCTTTCGGCGGCTGATCGTGTATCGCAGCATTCCAAATGGCCGTTCAGGAGAAAACGCGATGAATTCTAGATTAATTGCCTAATTTCACAGGGTATTTTAAATACAGCAGTGCTATAAAATGTCAATTGTTCTGATACACAACTATAAATTCTTAATTTTTTTTCCTCTCGGGAGGAAAAATGTTAAAAAGATTGGGAGTTGCATATCACGGTTCCCACCCTCACGCTGTTATTTCTCTGTGTGTGCCCCACCCAATAATGTTCTCAATTCCTCTCAATTCCTTTCCTAATTTTACTTGAGAAATTTGCATTTTGCAAGATGTATTTATTAAGATGACTAATATTTGCACTGCTTCCCTCCCTATTTATTTTAGGGGTTTTGCCCCCATTGCTAAAAAGAAAGGTGAAGTTACAAATAAGTGTAGTGGGTCCATTTTCCGTCTCTCTGCTTCTTCTTTTTTTTAAGACTTCCAGGTTGAAACCATACTTGGGATTAAGTCCCATTTAACTCACTGAGACTTACTTCAGAGTAGACTTGTATAGCGTCACACTCCTGTTTTTGCAAGGCACTCCACAGCACTAAGAGAGACCGTGGAAAGAGAACTCAGCTGAATCTGGGAGGCCAAATTACACATTACAAACAACGTGGTTTTTAAATGTGTGCTTAAACTAAGCACAGGGCCACCAGGGGGCAAGCAGTGGCTCTGGTGAGTAAGTGGATTTCTAGTAGGAACCCAGTGCAGGGCCCTGGTCCAGATTAGGAACCCTCTGGCTGCTTTTTCTTCAGAATAAAAGTGGTTACCTAAAGCATGCTTTCAGGAAAAACTGTGTTTATCATAACATGTCGTGTGGTCCTGGTGTATTTCTCACTCCCTCAGGTTTTTAAGCAACCCTAATCTGCTTCCTCATCTTTTCAGTTCTCTTACTTTGTTGTTGTTGTTTATTCATTTAGTCGTGTCTGACTCTTCGTGACCCCATGGACCAGAGCACGCCAGGCACTCCTGTCTTCCACTGCCTCCCACAGTTTGGTCAAACTCATGTTGGTAGCTTCGAGAATACTGTCCAACCATCTCATCCTCTGTCATCCCCTTCTCCTTGTGCCCTCCATCTTTCCCAACATCAGGGTCTTTTCCAGGGAGTCTTCTCTTCTCATGAGGTGGCCAAAGTATTGGAGCCTCAGCTTCAGGATCTGTCCTTCCAGTGAGCACTCAGGGCTGATTTCCTTAATAATGAAAAGGTTTGATCTTTTTGCAGTCCATGGGACTCTCAAGAGTCTCCTCCAGCACCATAATTCAAAAGCATCAATTCTTCGGCGTTCAGCGTCCACCCGTTTCAAAGTTAAGACGAGTCATGTGCAAACTGAATTATCTAAGAAATCAAGCAGTAGTGCACTTGGGGCAGGGAGTGGGGTGCAGTCATGGGGCAAATGCCGAATTGCTGCATCACCACCAGGAAACCTTGAAATTCAGAACTGCTGAGCTTGATGGGAAGACATTTCCTGGCAAGGAAGTTGGGTATATCATTGTTTTTCTTGGTAGTGCCTTTATTTTAAACTGTCCCGCTGTTAGGTATGAAAACTATGGCTTAATACATGAACAACGTTTGTCTCCAAAGCTTTAAAATAATTAAACTTTTCATAATTCGTGCTTGCACTATAATAGTGCCTTGAAAGAAATATAACCATGTGTACATGTCTTCATGCAATCGCTTTCAAGCAGCCCCTGTTGACTTAATCAGATATATCTAGTTGAATGCTTGTGACCCAAGTCCTTATGCGAATCACAGTTATGCTGCAGATCGTGGCGGATTCTCACTTGTGTGTACCAACCCATTGCCCTTGCCAGCTGTGCTTCTATGCCACGGTTCTCCCTCTCTGACATACGTTACATTTCAGCCCGTTCTTGTCTGGCCTACTTGGCTGCAGACATGGCAAGTACCTGGTCAGTGTTACTTAGCATGTTGCACTAGCAAGCTCAAAGAAGAGCAAGACAAATAGGGCAAATGACAATAGAAGTGGTTTGTTCCCCACTCGTTTTGCAACTTTTGTCATCTCATTGGCTGGTTCCCTAGCTCTGCACTATAACAAAACAGATACTGTTTGTTTCAGTGGGTTGGATCCAAGAGCATGGGGCAGGCTGGAGGATGCTGAGCTCCTCACCTCCTCCCTGCATGGCTCCCCAAGTCCTCCTAAATTCCTCTCCTCAGGTAGCCCTGCTAAATGGGGGCTGCAGCATAGGAGCTAAGAAAAAGGAAGATCCCCAAAATCAGGTAGAGGCAAGCTGCCAATTTACTTTTGTTTGTGTCCTTTATTTTCCTAGTTTTGGCAAGACTTGTCCCTCTTGTGGTCTTCCTGATTTGTCTAGTTAACCGCACTGTTATCCCTCTAGATTTACATGTGCCCTTTCTAACTTTTTCCAGAGAGGCACAGGTGTTTATCTGTTGTCACAAACACAGCCAAGAGTCCTGTGCCTAAAAAACTACCAGATTTTATTTTGGCATAAGCTTCCAGACTATCATTATTTTATGAGTGGGGTTCAGTTGCACTCTGGTGAATTCATTAAAGTGGGTTTGCTGCTCTTTTGCACCTTTGCACCTTTTTAAAAATAAAGAAGGTATATCTGCAGTAAGGAAAGTGAAGGAAATTGCAGTGGAAAACACAGGATAACAATTGTTAGATGCAATGCTGTATAACCTACCTGAAAACCGATAAGAATGAATGAATGCTCGATAAACAGAGCATCTGGAAGCAACCCAGTCCACAAAAGCATATACCATAATAAAATTTCTATGTCTTTAGGATGCCAGAAGACTATTGTTTTCTAATAATTAAGTACATTCTGTTTGCGCCTCTTGTTGCAATAGTTTTACCAGGTTTCTACAGAGATCTGACCTTAACTTTACATATGCTCTAATTTGCAGAAGAATTTTCCCCCCACACGTATTTTATTGCAAGTTTTTCATTATACACTGTGGTGTTACAGTGCTGCACTGGCTGCTTTTAACCTAAGAGAGGAGGCTGGTTTAAGGAGATCCCTCAGCACAGAGCTGCTGAGTACTGAGTTGTGTGTAGTGTCTTGGGGGCTAAATACAGCTAGCTGTCAATCACATCAGTAGTATAGTTGTCCCTTGTTCAGGATCGAAATACTGTACGGCACGTAACTTGATTTACAGAGCAACCCTGTGCATGTCTACTCAAGAGTAAGGCCCATGAGCTTCAATGTGGGACTTACTCTCAGGTAAACGAATATAGGGTTGCGGCCCTATGCTACTTTTGTGTGCACAAAAATAGGAGCACAAAACACCCCTCCCCCCAAGAAAGTTATGTTGGTGCAAATCTGCGTATGATTTGAGCTTCTGAAGTGAGTTGATCAGCAGATATTGCAGCCTAGAATCAGGGCGTCGAGGAAGAGAATGGTGTGCAGAAGCAGGAAGGAGAGTTTTATAGTAAATGTAAATACTTGAGTGGTATGTACCTGACAACCATGGCTATTACTGACATCCATTTTCTAACAATCATGAGCTAATTTATATACTGTGGGGCCTATTTGCCGTCCAGCCTATGGAGGATGAAGAGAATGAATTATTGTAAGAGTAGCTTACACATAGGTCTCGTGACTTGAAGTAATGCAGAGGTTGAGCTACAGATCTCTGAAACGTATTATGATATTTGTCTTCTCCTTGGACCAGGGCAGTTGATTAAGAACTTGAAAGGAAGTGTAAAAGTGTATTTTTTGCATATGGGAAAAAAAAACTTTCTGAAATGCACTGGTTTTTTAAATAAATATATATATATATTGCATTGATCTGTAAGCTTCATTTTTTAAAAATCAGATTTGTACCATTAAATGTTGGGGGATGGTGGGAGTTTAAGTCCATCTCTGTCTGCAGGGCCACAGGTTCCCCCACCCCCACCCTGCTGCAAATACCTTGTCCACCATCTGTAAAACAAAGTACTGGCAAGAAGCCTATTTTTAAGGACTTCACTTGCTAGCCTTTGAAGTAGCAATAAATAATGAGGTGCAATGAGAATAAAAAATGGTAGCATTCAGTTTTTCATGTGTTGGAAGTTTTGTTTGGATGAACAACTGGAGAAGGATGCTGGAAAATGGGTTAAGCGTATCTGTGTGTTTAATTAAGCACTAAATGCAAAGGATAAGTATTGCCAGCACTTAAGAGTTAAGTGGATCATTCTGCCACAGTTTAGAATAGGGGTAGTCAACCTTTTTATATCTACCGCCCACTAATGCATCTTTCTTGAGGTGAAATTTCCTGACTGCCCACCAGTGCTCGATGGAAGGAGGGTTCAGCTTGTGCCATGGAACCCCCTATCGCCCACCTAGAACCCTGAAACACCCACTAGTGGGCAGTAGAGGCCAGGTTGACAACCCCTGGTTTAGAAGGATAGATATTTTACAGGGTTATTTTTGCAAAATAATTTACAATGGTACCTCGGGTTACATACGCTTCAGGTTATAGACTCCGCTAACCCAGAAATATTACCTCAGGTTAAGAACTTTGCTTCAGGATGAGAACAGAAATCGTGCAGTGGCAGCAGGAGGTGCCATTAGCTAAAGTGGTGCTTCAGGTTAAGAACAGTTTCAGGTTAAGAACAGACCTCCAGAACGAATTAAGTTCTTAAGTACCACTGTACTGTCTTGAACAAAGGGCATGACACTTAATGCGCATCTCATTCCAGTAGCGAACTCAATTCCTTGGGAATTGACTCAGTGATGCTTTGGTTAATAATAATAATAATAATAATAATAATAATAATAATAATAATAATA